>JAMBLF010001503.1:0-73063 GCA_030578115.1 Leucoptera coffeella
CCCTGATAAATTCCCTATTTATTAATCCTTAAAACTAAATAATAGCAAACTAAAACACTTGATACTCAAACCATATCGCCAGGTAATATTCTTAGTGATGCGTAGTAAGTTAATATACTCGTTATACGTAGCTATGCATGTATTTTAAACGATTGTATCCACATGAACAGTTAATAATTGCATAACAACCTTCAATTGGAGTTCGTTAATAGCTAGACCTAGTTTGCTAGTTGGTTGTAGCGAAATTCAAGTAATAATACTAACGTCTCCGTTCTTTAGTAATTCGAATATTTGTTTCTCGTACGTGTAATTAAATTCAGCTCAACATTATACCGTTTATCTCAACCAGGTACAGGGTACAAATATATCATATCAAATTGTATGACCAGGAACCTACGACCTTCTTAAGATCAACATATGTAATATAAATTTGATACTTCTGTACATTTAGTGGGCCCCAGCTCCAGATGTATTTAATATAATTTTATCATTGAAGTAAGTTCTTGAAAATTATTACGATTGTACATTACATTTTTGCCGCTGCTCTTGCTATGGTTTTATGGTTTAATAATATGTACCGACGGTCTATTAAATCTTCGGAAAGATCGACGATTTACGATTAAATAGATATTACAAAGTATTTACTTCCCTAATTAGAAACAAAATGTCAATTCAATAGTTAACTGTACATAATAGTTTCGCGAGCAGAACAAAAACGCACGCATGAGAAGGTTAATGGCTGTGAGCGAGGCAACACATTTGTAAGGATCGGTCAAGGTGGCCATTGATATTCTTTGCGTAACCCGTTAGGGAAGTAGAAACATGAACAATTATATTGAGTATTTCGTAATAAAAGAATGCTAAAATGGCAACTGTTTTAATGTTTATTCTTACCTTAAAGTGTCACCAAAACAAAAAATATTATGCAATTTTTGAGAATGTGTCCTTTTTGCATTCACGTATATATAATATATCAGTAGTATAAACATATTTGACTGAGTTCAAATAAAATATTGACTTGCCCCTGTATAGATTTCGCCAATTAGCCATCATCAAGGTAAGCCTGTAGCTCATTAGCATATAACAACAACTGTTCCCACGTGTACACACGTAAATAATTAGTATTCGCTCTAGCATCAAATAAGGCTCTGAGCAGCCGGTAATTTCCTAATTTGCTCGTAAATAAATCATTAAGTACAGATTTCCCCCAGGCCTAACTGTTTGTTGGTTAATTGTTAAAGGCAACTAGCATGTTAATGTGAGTATACATAGCTTCAATTAATTTAAAGATACTTAACTTGAATCGATAATAATCCGACGAGGTGAACTTAAAATTCTTTATTGTGTATTATGATTCGGGATTCAATATAATGTCAATAGCTGTCAAAATTGAAGGCAATTTCAAGTAAATCATCTCAAAAAGGGTTATGATCGTAATACGTATTAGCAAGTTAGTAACAGTAAGCAATCATACGCTCACCGACTATTAGGTCTTTTCAGAATTGTCATAATAAAATCAGTGAGCCGTATCTACGAAGGTCATTAACCAAATTAAAACCAAATTTTACCAGATAGTCTGTTACCAACGCGACGAGACGTGAGTTCATAGTCGTTCATCGATATTTTGCCTACATATAAAAATCATTGGTAGGTTTCCTCAGGATGTTTGAAACTAACAACACGTGATAAACAGGATGGTCAGTCATCCAGTTACTGACCACGCCCCTTTGCTTACGTAGGTACCTACATATATAACAAATGTATGTTAAAAATTGCAGACATTTATCTTAGTTTTTTTATATTGTTTTGGTTAAGTGCTTACGAAAACAGATAGTACTATCTCTCCAAATACTAGACTTTAAACTTTGGTGAGATAAATACCTATCCGAATGAATTATCACTTCTACAAAAACACAAAGGGTAAATAGGCTTCTTAGGACGTTCGGTTAAGGTTGATATGAAGATGTTAAAATAATAGTTTTAGGATTTATTTTATATTACGCTCTTGGCAAGATAGACGGCAGGTTTCTGTACAATATTTTCTCTGATCCTAATAAACATTTATTTATCTATAGTTAGGTATTAGTAGTTGATATGCATGCAATATTAATGAATAAATAAATCGGTACTTAACTAAATAGCTTCGAGCATTAAGTGCGGTGAAATCACTTGATACGCTATTAAACCAAATAATTTCCATTTCAGTCAGTCGGGATTACAGTGAATTATTAAGTTCTCTGTAATCCTCAACTGAGTACTTAAATGAGGAGTGTCAAATGGAAAATTGGTGACAGGTTGCTAGCCCATCTAGCTAGTTCCTATCAGGATAGGTAGAGGCTATCGATCCCCTCGAACCATCGTGACAAATCTCTCTTGCTTCTCTTTTCCATAACCTTCCCTCACATGCTCTTCTGTTCTTCACACTACATACACCAACTTGAGAAAAATGACTTCAATTTTCTAAATTAAAATGGAAATTGACTAATAAGTTCCAGTAACCCTTTGGTTACCACCTACATTCTACGACATACAGAACAAATAAGCTACTAGTTATTTTTCTTATGGTTTTTTGTAAGCAAATCCAATTTATAGGGCGATGAGCTTGCCGTAGTAATTCTTTAATGGAGGCTGCGTCACGGCTAACGTAGTTTAGGACGCCCTTTTAGTCGACCAATGACCTAAAGACAATTGCTGGTCGAGAACCAGAGTGATCATGTATGCCTTTAGGGAGGTCTACGTTTAGCAGTAGACTGCTATAGACTGACTGATATACATTGATTGAGCTTGCAATTGCAGTCTGCCAGCCATTCTAAAGGCAATGCGGCATGGTTATATTATTATGAAGATGAATGAAAGACCGTGAGTATTTATGCACGTAATCCCAACTAAGCATTTGAATGAGGTGTCAAATATTCCCATTCCATTAGCGTAGCTTGGCGCCACTTCAATTCAATTCAATGGAACTCGGACATTGAGGTGGCTCGAACGAGGTCGCCACTAATGAGGTGCTATTTCGCAATTCAAAGGCTTAAATGTAGGTTTCGTTGCTGAGTTTATTTAGTTGTATAATTTTTTTAAGACAAACTCTTTCATGACCATTAACTCTTGCGGCGTAGTCAAGAAGTTTGGCTGTATGCTTTTGTTTCTCTGCAATTGCGGTAGTAGTAATTAAGTAATTCATCTAGAACCCACTTCTGACCAGACAGTCAGTAGGTACTAATTTAATTAATTACCATTTATTATAGATCATTTATTCATAAATTCAAATTAAGTTATATACAATAAAACAAGGAATTAAAACTAACAAAATATTTACAAACTTAAAACTAATTAAAATAAATTACCTATAAATTAAATATGTCTAAAAAATTGTCGCTGTCATTGGAGCGCAGAGTGCCCAATATGCTGGCAGCATTCCCCCTCTGAATAGCCAGACTAATTCTCTGGCGGAGGAAGCTACCAGCCCTGCAATCCCCACTGGACTCTTGCAGGCGATGGGCAAGATCCCTTATGACCCCATGAGCCGCGCCCCCCCAAGAGCCGAGAGTTTCAACGGCGAAAGGAACAAAACTATATTCCCCACCAAGTGAAGAATATTTTCGCCGCTTCAAACTCTCTGCCGCAGCAGCAGCAGCACCATTTAATTACGACCAAATTAGTAAGAACAATTCAGTTTTTTTTATGAACCTCTGGCTACCTAGCGTAAAGTAATGGTCAGAGTCAGCTTGCTTTGAGTTCTAGAGCGATCATCATTCGATTTTATTAGGGTTATAAGGTCTTACAAATAGTTGTGTTCCCCCCTGTGCTAGTCTAGTATAAAAACTAAATAATTACTAGTTGCCGTTCTTGCCTGCGTTGAGTAGAGGTAAATGAGAGACTAGAGGTCAAGTGTACTCGATTGGGTGAAGGGTTACATACCTGTCACTAATTATCCATATTAATACCTACTTGATTGATACTGATGCTAAAAGTGTCAAAGGACACCATCGAAGATTATAGAAGTATCTATAACCGGCGAGTGTGTATAAATGTCAATGAAGCGAAAGTGGTTTGTCAGGATCAGGACAAATGGGAATACGTGATCTTTGCCTACTCATCTGTAGGGAAACGGGAGTGATGTATGTGCATGTAAGTATAAGAATTTCATTTCTCCAACATATTACTTAAGTCAAATAAGTAGGTAACATAATCAGAACACTTGAATGAATGCACTTTTTTACAATTAGCATTATTTCGCGGTATTCGAGAAACAATGGAACATTGTTCGGAATACTAAGAAAAATAAATACCAAGGAAAGTTTTTTTATACATTTTATTATAATATAACAACAACAAGTCACAGTCATAACAAATAATAACGCACTCAAGTATTATTTACCATCAGTCTGATTAGGGTTTTATTCATCTCTTATATTTGATACTGTTATATAACCGCTATTATGTTTTGTTTTTTTTTTCTTTATGTATTTTGGGTCTTTAGACAATTCAGTAATATTGCCGGAGCACAACTTGAAGCTGGCAGTAAAATGTTGTGAAAAATTACGTAGTTGTTAATAAAAGTGAAAGTTATCAGTAGGTGAAAAAAGGAGATATTAGAGGAGACGGGAAAAGATAAATTCAATTCGACGTAGCTCAGTTGTTTGGGGCTTGACTCTGTATCAGTGGGTACAGGGTCCAAATCCCGCTTGAGCATGTTGCAAATGAAGTTTAATGATTTTTATGTGCATTTTCGCATTTTAGCAGGATTAATGCTGCAGCTGCAGCGTTCGGAAAGTTCCCCTCGGTCGGAAATCCCTTGTCTTCAGCTCCCATGACTTGAAATTGTCGACAAAAATCAGTGTATACTCTACTGTTGTTTTGCCTAACCTGCTGTACTCGTCAGAAACGTGGTGTGTATAGACGTCACATTCGTACGCTCAGTCGATTCCATTTGAGATGCTTGAGAAGCATCCTGGACATAAAGTGGGAGGATCGTGTGCGAAACACAGATGTGCTAAGAAGAGCCCACGTTGATGACATAGAAGCCTATCTTATGAGGCATCAATTACGTTGGAGTGGTCACTTAGTGCGAATGTCTGACGAGCGAATTGCCAAGCGTGTGTTATACTCAGAGCTACAGACAGGACAACGTAAAAAAGGTGGCCAGTTTTTACGATACAAAGATGTCCTGAAAAAACATGAAGCGATGTGGTATTGATCATTCGTCCTGGGAGGAGTGTGCTCAACAGTGTCCAGAATGGCGACACCAGGTTCAGCATAGTGTGTCCAATTACGAGCAGGAGAGACTGGTAGCTCTAGACAGAGAGCGTAATGAACTGAAACGCAGACTGGAGTTGAGAGGGCCCATACAATACAACTATGTGGGTGGTTTGCTCACATGCCCGTTGTGTGCGCGGGTGCTGAAAGCCAAGATTGGCTATGCAAGCCACATGAGAGCACATGCAAGGGCTGGTAATCTCTGAGACTCCCAAAAAACGGACGGAACTATGGCAGGATGCTGTCGCCGTAACCGAAATCGGCTTGGATGGCATCATCATGTATATTTTCGTAATAAAAATACATTTAGAAAATGCATCGAATTATGCAGTGAGTGAAAACATCGTGAGGAAACCTACCTGTTCCCCCAAAAGGTAATGTCAGTGCTTGTAAATGGCGACTTGGCTGACCACCTGCCACATTGAGTACTGACTATCTGGTCAACACGTGGGTTCGAGGTGACTATTGAATTTCTACCTTCGCAATTACGGAGATGGACACCGGAACCTCTGACTACCCCTCAAGGGTTAAGAGCCGTGAACGAGTTATAAGTAAGCAACCTAGTAATTATAGCTTTGCTAGTAATAAGTAAGTTAAGTCAGCAATTTAATGTTATAAATAGCCATTGTAATTAAACCAATTGTTCTTTTGATTCCTAAAATTGTAATAGTTTGTTCTGCTTGTAATAAATTAATAAATAATTATTTTTATTATTACTCGCGGCGCCCTACACTTAACTGGCGCAGCCGATAGGATAAATAGGAATACTAAGGTAGCATTAAGGAATATTAAACGCCCCCCGCAGGTGGTGTTACCTCACCATGATCCTGGCCCTAGCTGCAGTAGGACTAAGCCTAACGTCCCAAAATCTAAAAAACAGCCTGGGGATTCAGGCGATTCAGATGGGGACAGCGATGATCCAGACTGGAAAATGGGAGATTCTTAAGGTGATAGATTTAGGTTCATTAGAAGAACAACTAGAATATAACGATAGGGAATTTGTTAGCTTAAGTCATTTTGTCAATAAAAACGGATAATTCAAAAGAGAACTGTCAGGATTAAAATATCAAATTGAGTTTCAGGCACAAATATGTAAAGATAGATTACAGCAAATATTACCTACTATTCGAGCAAAAAGAGGTGTACTTAATCCTTTAGGGTCGGTAATTAAATTTATCACAGGAAATTTTGATAACGAAGATGCTATGAAATATAGTAATGCAATAGATAGATCAAGTAATCACGAAACGTTAATAGATCATAAGATATCATTGGTTTCTAATGGTTTTGATAAGATGAATAACGTCACGCAACAATTTAGTAAAAATTTGAATTTTCTTAAATTTAAGGTCAGGAATATAGAGATCTTTCTTAATAACACTAGTGATCATGAAAAACTCTATTCATTAATTAACACCTTTTACCAAATTTTAAATAACTTTCATTCTTTATATTCCATGATAGCAGAAATTGAGACGGCCATAGCGTTCTGCATAATACATGTAATGCATCAATCTATAATTAACAACACAGAACTTCTCGCATCTTTAAAGCAAATAGAAAAGCATACTCATTTAATTTATCCGGTTAATTTAAACAATTTAGTAAAAATAGAACAAAGTATTGAGGTTAAGGCTTATATAGAGAGACAAAAGCTTATTTTTATTTTTTGTGTTCCATTAATAGAGGACAACATTTATATGTATAATAAAGTAATACCCATTCCCAAATACAGCTTCTCCAATAAGGAAACCCACATCATCATTCCCAAATACCCCTTCCTTCTAGTGAATGGTTTGAAGTTTAGACCCGCTATCAAAAGCTGTACAGGGCTGAGTCCTTTTCAGTATCTGTGCAAACCTAAAGACCTACTAGAATACGAAGAACAAACGTGCATTGAGCAAATTACGCTCCTGGACGATAAGTTAGATAAATGCACACAGAAAGTGGTGAAGATAAAAAGTCCCAAAACACAGCTAATTGACGGAAACTTATGGTTACTGTATGCAGAACAGAACATAATTGTCACCGAGAATTGCGGACAACAAATAAGAAAATATAGTATGACAGGATCCTACATACTATCACTCAACGATACATGTGAGACATCCATTGGCAAAAACATCCTTTCGGCGTCTTCTAGAAGCCAAGAAACAAAGA
Source organism: Leucoptera coffeella (assembly GCA_030578115.1). Taxonomy (NCBI): domain Eukaryota; kingdom Metazoa; phylum Arthropoda; class Insecta; order Lepidoptera; family Lyonetiidae; genus Leucoptera; species Leucoptera coffeella. Next base: position 7,417 of record JAMBLF010001503.1, read on the forward strand.
AATACGAGTTACCAATAATAGACATCCCCAACCTAGAATCGTCAATGAACGTGGACCATGATGAGATCCTAGACTTACAGGAAACGGACCTCTCAGAGCTGAGTGAAATTGCAGACTCCTTGAAGAGCGTAAACGCCCCAGCACGAATCGTTACCAGGAACATTAGTGTTTGGACAATTGTGCTTTATTTGATTTGTGTTTTAGTATATATAATAATTATTATGTTTAGTAATAAGTTGATTATTTGTTGTAATTTACGTAAGAATTCTTCCTCCGTAAATTCCAATTCTAAGGGGGGGAGGAGTTATAAGTAAGCAACCTAGTAATTTTAGCTTTGCTAGTAATAAGTAAGTTAAGTCAGCAATATAATGTTATAAATAGCCATTGTAATTAAACCAATTGTTCTTTTGATTCCTAAAATTGTAATAGTTTGTTCTGCTTGTAATAAATTAATAAATAATTATTTTTATTATTACTCGCGGCGCCCTACACTTAACTAACGCGTTTGTGTATTGGAAAAGATATAAAAAGTCAAATTGTTTAACTTAAGAATAATTAATTTATTCACAAATGGGTTTGCGAAGTCGAAAACGGCGTAAAACAGATGAAATAGAGGATAGCGGTGATTCCGAGACATCATTGGAGGATAATAAGTATCGACCATACAAATTAGATACATATACTAAAATGTACCCAGAAGAGGCAATTTCGAATTCATAGTTACATTTGAAAGTAATGATTCTAATAAAATTATTGGAGAAAAAAAATGCATGTTCATTGGAAATGCAGTTAAAAAAATGAACAAAGGTATTAAACGATTGAAGAGAATAAATCGTTACAAATTTGGAGCCATCTTTGAACGGCCTGGCTTAGCTAATGCAGCTGTCTGCAATACTAAAATGTTAGAGAAACTCCAGCGTAAAGCCTCAATACCTGCTTCATTAAAAGAAGTTACAGGAGTGATACGAACTGTGCCAACATATATGTCAAATAAAAATATTTATAAAAACATATCCAGTTCAAAAGATATAATGCTACGTCTCATGCGCAGGAAAAAAGATAAAGATGGAAATATTAATATTGTTCCTACTCAAACAGTAGCTCTAACTTTCAGTTACAACATCCACAGATCATGTAGACATAGACTCGTGGTATTCCAATGTTTCTAAATATATCCCTCCGGTAAGTCAATGCCTTAAATGTTTGAGATTAGGACACATAGGAAAATTTTGTAAAAACAATCAAATGTTCCATATGTGGTGAAGACCATGCTTATAAAGATTGTACTAAAGATGTTAAGGAAGCGACAAACAGAATCATATTGCTATTTCATCTGCTTGTTTGGTCAAAAAGAAGAACATAGAGAATAATAAAAGTAAATACGAAATACTTAGTCATAATAAACTATTTAGTTGTAATGACAAAGATTTTCCAATATTAAATTCTAGGTCGCAACTAGATACTGTACTAAAGTCAGAAAATTTTATGGAGTTTTTAGTCCCATTTATTGCTCAAAAAAGGAGGGAAAGCGCGTGGAAAAAAAAGTTAAAAAAAAAAGAAAAGAACAGGCGGTTGTGTTAGATGCGATCGAGGGCCTCGCTGTCCGCGATTATCTAATAGCATTAGCTACCGTAATACCTCCATCGAAAATCGAGCATGCATCGCGTATTACAACGGGCGTATGTGTGTGTACGTCGACACAAAAGAAACAACCGAGTACTTAACAGATGTTGTCAAACAGGTTCGAGTGAAGGATCGCGCATTGGAAATTAGATTACCTACTCATAACGTGCAACAAAAGATTAGTACTCTAAAACGTTCAACCTGTTATTCTTCACTGGATTTTTGAGGAGAAGTTTGCAGAAATCGGTATCAGGGTTATTTCATCCATTACCTACTTGAAGGTTGGGATACCTGATGCAGATTTTGCCCACGTGAAAAGCTTTCGCCGTCAGCTGTTTATAGATCCCGAATATGAAGATAAAGTGCCAGATTCAATGTATGTAACTTATGAAGGGACCAGTAATTGGATATATGTTACTAAAGACTCCTTGAAGTGTTTTGCATGCAGTGCGAGCGGACACATAGCAGTAAATTGTCCAAAAACTAAGGAACTGGAAAACCCTATTACCCAATCAATATATACCCAACCGGAAAAACATCCCCCATTCACCCAACCGGAAATACCATCACTAACCCCGATCGCCAGCAGCAACGACGGCACCAAAGCGATCAAGCGATTGCATTCGCCCACCGAATCGACGACCACCCTAACCTAAGCTAACTAAGAAAAAAGTTGCTTATGATTCTAGTACCATGGCAGATGAATATTCTTACAAAGATTGTACTAAGGATATTAAAGATGCAATGTCTGACTGTAAAGGCAATCACATAGCTAATTCTATATCATCACCAACAAAAGAGAAAACATGGAGAGACATAAGCATAACACTATGCGGGAGCATCAAAATAAGCAAAACAAAGAATCAATCCGTACATTGCAACGTACAAGTCCTTGTAAAGTCAGACCTATTTCTTAATGGCATAATTCCAGGAATTATTAAACTTTTGTTTCACAAAAATAATTCAAATCCTAGTATCACCGAATACATAATCAGTTCCTGTAAATACCGTAACAGATACTTATAAAACAAAGACTAAACTGCTCCCAAACTGAACATATTACAATAGAATGCTCAGAGTCTACCAAGCAATAAACTATTATTAGATCAGTTTTGTCTGAGAAGGATATTCACATAGGTCTAATATGTGAAACTTGGCTACATTCAAGTAGTATTTAATATTAAGCAGATCAAAATGGACGGATACCATTGGACAACATCATGAGGAACGTGACCCAAACATCAAGACGCATAAAATGGAGTTCCACATACTTGGAAGATCTGGACTACATAAACGACATCGTGTTCATTCCTAACTAGAAGCTAAGCTGAAGAATATCCGGGCAGGAGCTAAATCCATGAGCCTACGAATTAACGACGCAAGACAGTCGAGATGCAAGTAAAGTCGGACAACACAGATATAATAACAACAAGATATTGGTGCTGATCCAAGACGATAGCCTGGAACACGTCGCACATCACATGGAAATCACTAGTGGGAGCGATCTACTTCCATCAACAACAGAATTAACGACTATTGAACCTGAACCAGGGCTGGAGAGCTAATTTGTCAAATAATCTTGTAATCTATCTACACCTAGTATATTATATCTCGAAGCTATCAAACCTTTACCAAAAGCACCCCTAAAGTTATCTGCTATATCAACTAAGAGTTAGAAAATAATCAATTCTTACTGGTACGCCTGAAAAGAACGCTTTGACTAAAGAAAAGTATATTAATGAAGAAAGAAAATAAAGACAATGTCAGAAACAAAACGACGACAACCTGAAAAATCAAGCGTAATTATCTTGTGGCAAATAAAGAAAATGTAATAAGTACGTAAAGTTTTACAAGAAATTGATCATGGAACTGAAAGTATGTTTCCATTTCGAGTTAGGCTCAGGAGTTAGGAAAGTATTATATGTTGCGACTCATATTTCAATTCGCAAGCTGAAGAACAATGGATTGAATGTGTCATGTGTAAGAATTGGGCCCATTCAAAATGTCTCCAATCTGAACATACCTATACATTCCTATGTTTATCCTAATTGTAATTCTGATAGCGATTTTATTCGAATTATTGATTAAACAATAAAACTATTATTACATCACCTATTGATCTCAGTAAATAAATAAGACTGAATATTTATCTTTATAATAATATTAATATTTATAAGGAAACTTTTGTTTTGCTTTGAATCAATAAGTACTAGGTACAATCTTTAGAGCACGAACCAAAAGATAAAGTATTTTTCTCCTCTAGTGACACACATACTCGTCGGCATATATACCGGCAACGGAAAAACCCTCCAAAAGGGCGAGACAGGACGACTCCATCTCGCCAAAAGCTGGCAGCAAGCGCGCCAAACCAGCGGGTTCGACACCGAAATCGCTTCACCACCACAAGAGCGCAACCACTAACGCGGAGGCAATGCAGCTCAAGAATAACCCACTGTGTCTTGCAGTCATCACTGAACCTTTTACCGAGCTATCAGCTGATCAAGCGGAGGTTATCAGGAAGGACCTGTATGACCGCCTCATAAAGATCGCGATAACGCCTACCACCGACAGCAAACTGGTCCGTTTCCGTGGAAAAACTTTCCACAGCGATGGGGCCCTAAAAATGTGGTGCGAAGACGATCACGCCCTTGCGTGGTTGTCTAGCAACATAAGCACCATTCCTTCACCAAAGGAAGGAACTCGACTCCGGGTGGTGCAACAATCCCAAATCCCTCAAAGGTTGAAGTTGGGAGTGTTCGTACCTCAAGCTCCGGAAAACATCAACGACTTCAAAAGGTCATAAAATGGTATAATCCCGAATACTGCGTGAGTGGGTGGACTTTGTACTCCATCGACCGTAGGGATGATGGGAGTGCGTACCTAGCCCTGGGAATACCAGAACAAGAAGCCAATAGACTCGCCACAAACCAGTATAGGATGAGCTGGCTTCTTGGCTCCATATACGCGCGGCCTTACAAGAGGGAGGACGAATTGGTTGGCTCGGCCCCTGGCCTATCTGACGCCTGCTACAGCAGCACGGGGTCGGGTGTGCCACCGGTGCCGACGGCCACTCCGGCCCCCTCTGTACTAGGCCACACTACCGACGAAGGGGAGTTGTCAGAAGACACTCTCACTTTAGACGGCGAGGACGATGGCTCTGTCAGCTCCTCCCCTTCGCTCAATTAAAATTATACAGACCAACCTCCAGCACAGCCGGACTGCTGCGACCACCTTGCGCAGGGAGCTGGAGGCAAATCACAATATCATAGCGCTGATCCAGGAGCCATGGATCAACAATGGAAAAATACAAGGACTGCCTTGCAGAAATGGTAAGGTACTAGCAGCCATAAATATAAACAACCCAAGATCATGTATATACATTCCAAATCATGTATCGCATGTATTAATGACCGAGTTCTGTTCCATAGATCTAACTACCATTAAACCACGATGTGGGGCTCCCGCAGGTCATACTAGCGTCGGCCTACTTGCCGAGTGACGGCGAGATGCCTACTGCGGAACTGGCACAACTGGCAGGCCACTGCGAGCGTAATGGACTACAACTGGTCATTGCCGCGGACACGAATGCGCATCACACACTGTGGTGCAGCAATAGTACAAACAGGAGAGGTGAGGAATTAGTCCAGTTTCTGTCCTCTACTACCTTAAAAATTATTAATCATGGGTCCGGACCCACTTATGTTACTTCCAGAGCCCAAATCATTTATAAACCTGATGCTAGCTTCCGAACGCGTCAGCGACTTAGTGCGGGGTTGGCGTGTGTCGGACGAAGCGTCGTGCTCGGACCATAGGTGGATTCGTTTAGAGATGATAACGGAAACTATTGTAAGTAAACCACACAGAGACCCTAGAAGAACCAGCCGTGAACGATATCCGCGGCTTGCTGCGGCATCTCTTAATAACATCAACGTATATAGCTCATACAACACTTCTAATAAATTTAATAACTAGTTTCGCGGAATCGTGCCCGCTCGTAGATTCCAACAGGAAGGCCAACAAGGGGTCAAAATGGTGGAGTCCGGAGATGGAAACCCTTAGAAACAAGATGCGCAAACTCTTCAACAGAGCAATGAATACTAGGGACGACGACGACTGGCTGTCTTATAACAACACTCGTGCAAAATACAAGAAACTAATCAGAAAATGCAAAAGAAATAGCTGGCGTCATTTCTGCAGTAACATTGAAACGACTGAAGGGTCCGGGAACCGGGGTCGCTTTGGCAAGCCTGTAAAGATACTAGGCGTCTTCTGCGCTTCTGGCTGGAGCTGGGCTGGCTGGAATAGCCAGCAATATCACGCAAAATGGTCCCAGTGGAAACTAATTGCGGAAACTACGGAGCCCAATAAACTAAACTAGTGTCCTACAATATTATATTATTATTATCATCAATTTCATCTATATAGGCTTTAGCCTTCATTTCACCTGATAGTATACAATGTGACAGGTAGCAAGTCCATCGCCATTCACATTTACTGACTATTTTACCTACAAAAGATAATTTCCTCACACATTTCAAATCCTAGTCACTACATACTTTTTAAGTATTTAAGAACCGTATTTCAACGTTTTTAGCTTAAGTATTCATCTTATTATTTCTTCTGTGCACTGCATCTAATATTTCATTTACAATTTCTTCTTGTATACTGTTTCTGTTGCTTTTTGTTACCTGAAAAATTAACAAATATAATTATACATCATAACACTCAAGCAGGTACATAGTGTGGAGAACAGGAGAGCATGTATGAGAAGGTTACTGGGTATATTATTTATGTATGTATAAGGTTAGTGGGTGTGAGTGACGCAAGAGAGATTTGTCAGGATCGATCCAGATGACGATTGATAGTCTCTGCCTATACCGTTGAGGACATAGAGGTGAATATACATTATTTATGACTCTGAACACTTTCAACTTGGACATGTTGCAATGTATAGTTTGTATATTTGTGAATATATTCTAATAGGTATTAGCGGTCCGTTTATTAACAAACAGTCAAAGGGTGCTGGCAGTACCTCCATACTCCTTTAGTTAGTGTCAAAAATGTGTTTGTAACTATGTGAAAAAAAAACATATGTTAAGACATTAACACCTTAAATTACTTTTGAAAAGGATAGAAATTCAGAGATGACATTGTCTAGATAGCTTGAATCTTAACTAATTGTGTTATGATTGTTTTGATATGGAATATTAGTGACAGTACGGCAGCACATCTCCAAATAGATTTCCATTGACCCCTATTTCCTGAGTTACCTGCTACAATACAATATACTAGAATAAAAGGCAAAATATTTTTGTATTCATACCGTCCATATCTTAGCCGAGTTATTTCTCCTAATATTTTCCACTTCTGGTATGCCTCTCTTCACAGGTATGGTAGCTAGTACCACACACTGAGAAGTGGCGTTGAATAACTGCCCCACCTTTGTGGCAAATGGCTTGCTGAAGAGTTCCATCTTCCCCACTTCATCTATCACTAAGAGTGTAGAATCATCGTCAGGCTGAAATGAGAATAGAAGAAGTTATTAAGAGTCATTCAAAACTTTCTTTTATTAACAAGGACTAGGATACTAACAAGTAGCTGTAAATAAGTTTTGCAGGATGATAGGTTAGAAACCGAGATTCTATAGCCTAGCCAAAGCATTACATTTTAAAATGTATATTTGCTTTTAATGCATTTTTGAGTTGAAGCATAACACATTGAGACATTATTATGAATACCTCAACAGCCACTGTAAAGTAACCACTTAAGTATTACTTAATAAACTTATTATTATAATATTTTAGACAAATGGCATCACAATCTCAATACTTATGACACATAGTCTACCATCCTAAAACTAGTAAAAGAACATAAGTAAATCAATCAATAAGTGTAGGAATAGGTAGACTTGTAAATAAATTATTTGATCAGTTTATGGCTAATAATGTAGAGTGTTATCATGACTTTTGATCTACGCAATGAAAACAAGAGTAAGCCATGCTATTAAAAGAATTATGATAAATGTGGAAATTAGTGTACCACCTTTTGCAAAACATCCATAGCTATTTTTTCAAACTCTTCCAGAAAAACTCCGTATTTGCCAACTCTATACCTCGGAGGAGTATCCAGTAATCTTTCGTCTCTGGCAAGTCGACCTCTCGTGCCAGAAAGAGCGATTATATCAAAACCTTCTCTAACCCCATTCCTTCGCACTTCTTCAGAGTAAAACCCTGTCGTTTTCACTCCCAAATCCGGCATGACTGTTGCTATTTTTCTAGACAAGGTTGTCTTTCCAACTCCTGAAAGTTAAAATGATAAATAAATTATTATAATATGTGGGTGAAAGTAAAAATAGATTTTATAACCTTACCTGGATCGCCGGTTAAAATAAAAAATCGTGGATAATTCCCAGTCATTTTAAAACTAGTACAATCATTTAACAATACTAATATATAAACAGCTTTAATTAATCCCAATCATGGCGAAATTTTACAATCAAAACTTAACTTTTCTACAACCAAAATTATATCAACAGTGAGCAAGCTGTTTTGATTACGTTTATTCGGCACTTATGACTGACATTTCAACTACTATGAGACTGTCAATAACCAATGTTATCACAACATGCGGTACCTAACTGACATTTGCGAAACAAACAAGTTTTATTTGTCTTTTTCTTTCCGCGACATCTTCAATATTGTCGTCTTTTTCTTTCACTGCCTATCTTATCACTTGGGTATCAAAGTTCATGAATTATATACCTAGATATTTTATTCAATTTTATCAATTATTTAGTTAGTTTTACCTCCAGTTTAGCCCACCGGTGCACGCGACAGTTCAAGTGCTTTCAGAGATGGCTTCAGTTGCTACATTCACCCGTGCTTTGATCGGGAAATCCGTTCTCAGCTCTCGCGTTGCGGCTGCCTCAAATACCGGTTTCGTAAAGTTCTACAGTGCAGGTACTTATGGTATACTTAATTCTATTATTGGACCACGTTTTTTATGTCCATTTGTTCAATTGGACCGGTCAAAGTCCATACTTATTCACATCAATATACTTTCTTATTTATCACTATCCCATTAACTCTACTTTATTTATGTAGCAGCTTAGTTGACCAAGACAAATTATGTAATAGCGATGCAAGACCGGTGCCAACATCATCACTTGTATAATAGACTATACCAGTATATTTAATATAATATATCAGTCTAATTAATGCTTTGTACTATTTTATTGGGACAAGTTATGAATTGGTCAGGGTAGATCATTCAGAAACTTATGGTCGATCACTCTAAGCCCTTATTCCACCAGATAGTCAACACCCTATGTGACAGCTAAGGATTCCTGTTACAGTGTACTGGCACTGTCTTCTGAAACTATGCATGTTTTTAGAAATAGATCAGTTTATCACAATCTTACCCTCATTTAGAACTTGAACTCTGAAATTTTACATTCTTATCCTTTATCCCACCACCTTAGCCATACCCACTTCATACAATCTTGAGTATTATTAAGTTAATAAGGGATAATTACATTGCAGCTCATTTGTATATTGTTAATACTTGAATAGAAACAATGAAACCAAATGCTTATCTTCTGTGCATTAAATGCATACAGGTTTTGCCTTAATGGATTACATATAATGACTTATTTAACTGTAATAAATATTACACAAGTTACACAATAATATGGTTTATCTTATCAATCACACATAGTAACGCCTACTGATAAATAGTTTAAAGATAAAACTGAATAATAAATCAATTGTATCCACTGTCAATCAGATAGAAATACATACGCATAATGCCTTTAAACCCTTAAAGGGTAAACAGCAAATAAAAAAGAAACTTGTCTTTGACAGATCTGAAGGGAATAAGGCTTCCTAAATAAGCTAAATAAATATTAGTATAATAAATACTGAAAACATTTATTCAGAACGTAGACGGTACACAAACTACACATAACACAAATATTTGCAGCTCAGATAGAAGCTATCTGTTTAACTACAAATATAATCAATCCTCTATTTTCATGTGATTTACTTAGGTCAAAATTGACTGAGGAAAATGACCATATTTTGGAGGCAATAACAGGTTATAGCAATTTCTGTTATAACACTTGTTCAAATACACACCATCAACAATTTGCACCTGTGTACATATATTTTCTAAAGAATGAAATTTTCGCATCATTAATGAAGTAATCTATATACAACATATATGAAAAACTGTCTATGATATTAAGGGTGGACAAAAACATTAAGTCAGGTGGTGGTAAATAAGACAAGTGAAAAGTTTTATTTTATTAATATATTAATTCACGTATCACCACTACAGGTGAAGCATATAATATATAATATAGCAGCCAAATATATTATGATAATATAGCAGCCAAATAAAATCCAATAAACTAACTTGGTTTTATACATGTTAATATTAGTAAATATTGATTTGTCTACGTGTACACATTCTAAAAAACAATACAACTTCATAACTGTACAGTTACAGTGAAAACTATGAACAGAAATACAAACTATTACTATTTAACACAACACTAATAACTCAAACATACATATTATTAATAATATACATATTTACATCCTCCAGCCCCTGCATATGAAAACATCAAAGTCGAAGTAGCTGGTGCCAAGAAGAATGTAGGCATCGTCCAGCTGAACAGGCCCAAGTCTCTGAACGCCCTCTGCAAGCCACTCTTCACTGAGATCGGAGCGGCCGTGGAGCAGTTCGACAAGGATGACAGCATCGCTGCCATCATCATCACTGGTATGTCATGAATGAGAAAGAAAGAACAATAAAATGTACATATATATGTATGGTATATATCCTATAAAGGTTATATGTAGATTGATGAGGTTGAAAATCGTGAGAAAAACTACCTATTACTCTAATTTTATTACCTAAATAACAATAATCTACCTAAATAACAAAAGAATATAAGTTCTTTCATGACCTTTACGTTTGTGTGTTCATCTCTGCAATTATTGCGTAGTTCGTGATTTCATGGCTACATATGTTAATAAAATAGTACCAAGTTGACAGGTGATAAACAGTGTCTTTTACTAAACCTGACTATATTACCTGTTCTGGGAAATATGTAAGTTTCCTCACGATGTTCGTCACCAAAGATGGTGCAGTTTTTATCTTTAACTGCCAAGCTGTGTTCTGTAAAAGGATTATTTCCTGTCCAATGGGGTAAAAATCCTTGTATTTATAAATAAATATGTAATAACTATGAATTCCCTTGCAGGCAACGAGAAGGCGTTCGCAGCGGGTGCCGACATCAAGGAGATGCAGAACAACACGTACAGCAGCAACCAGAAGGCGGGCTTCCTCAAGGAGTGGGAGAACGTCTCCAGATGCGGCAAGCCCATCATTGCGGCCGTCAACGGATTCGCTGTGAGTACATATAAGAATGGTATTGAAAGAACTACAACAGCAATTGAAGTAGCCCCTTAGTCAGTACGTGTACATTTTACAGGTGTATTTGACGACTTTCGTGGCGCGAACGGTTACGCTTATGCTAACACATACATGCATATGTACACTCCTCTACGTCCCTAGAGGGATAGGTAGTGCCTCGATCGACACCTGTAATGATTCTGACAAAAATCTCTAGCTTCACTCACACCCTGCTCTGAAGGAGCCGTGATCCAGCCAACGAAATCAGCTTGAGTTCTTTAAAACACGTTTTCGACGCTTACGTGGTGGATCGTCGCTCGAACCCACTTCCCCTCTATGATTCGTTTAGTCATGTTTCGTTCACGTTTTTCTATTTATTATAATTGCATGTCTCATTGAACGATTGCAGCTGGGCGGCGGATGCGAGCTGGCGATGCTTTGCGATATAATCTACGCAGGCGAAAAGGCCAAGTTCGGGCAGCCAGAGATCAACATCGGCACCATCCCCGGCGCCGGGGGCACCCAGCGCCTGCCGCGGTACGTGGGCAAGTCCAAGGCCATGGAGATCGTGCTCACCGGGAACTTCATTGACGCCTACGAGGCCGAGAAAATGGGTCAGTTTCTTACCAGATACATGTCACAGTCGCCACACATCAAAGTACCCCAGAATTCCAAAATATTTCACATCCACTCTGAAACAACCTACATTTTCTTTGAAATGGAAGTAAAATAGTGCCTACACATCAGTTGGCTTCATTCGACCACACATCATTCACTCAGCCATATCATTCACTACTGAATGAAGTTTTGACCAAACCATTCCGTTCATTCTCCCAGGATTGGTGAGCAAAGTGTTCCCAGTGGACAAACTCCTGGAGGAGACAATTAAGCTGGCGGAGAGGATCGGCACGCACTCGCCGCTGGTGGTGAAGATGGCCAAGGCCTCCGTGAACCAGGCCTACGAGACCTCCCTGGCCGCGGGGCTGCACTACGAGAAGTCGCTCTTCTACGGCACATTCGCTACGGTAAGGACTTCGCATTCTTGAGCTGCGTCCCCAGTAGGCAAACTGTTAGCCAGTAACAGCACTGTACGGGACTGTAAACAACTGCGTACAGTCAGCGAAAACTAGCAAACTGCGGACACTGCTTTTCAATTCTATGAAGGGCGTACTAAATCGATACGCCACATGCCTAGTCTGCCGGTAACAATTTGCCTACTGCGGACGCTGCCTTAGATACATACTGACTAAAGTGGTTTAGAACGCGCCCTTGCCCATTGGATCGATGATCTCAAAAAGGTCTTTGGTAATGGCCGGATGAGGGTCACCAGAGGTCGTGTATTTAGCGTACTCTCAGGTAAGCCTATGTCCAGCAGTGCACTGCTATAGGCTGATTATGACTGACTGACATTTATAGACATGTTTCAAAAAACGCACAAACATACTAAAGTCCATCAATGGACGAAAATCAGGACTGAAATATCATATTTAGGTGATCGATCTAATTAAGTCGTCTCTGGTGATATGCCGAGTTTATGTTATTGAATAAATACCTTTATAGCATGTAATCTAGGTCCATTCCATTAAGGAAATTGTAAGAAGCTACTAAAAGCCGCATTAAATGATCCCTGAATACTCTTTTGTTCGCAGGCTGACCGCAAAGAGGGCATGACCGCCTTCGTCGAGAAGCGCGCACCTGTCTTCAAGAACGAATAATGCATTTAACCACATACGTATATGTAACTATAAGCGCAATAATATTAAGACTACAGTGAAACTGGAAGTTATGTTCAAGTTTAAACGTTTTTGAAACCTTTATACAAAAGTTATGAAGTAAATACCTTTTATACTCTTTCGTGGTTTTATTGTTGGATATTCTGTCACATCACATTCCACAAATAGGCGATTGACCGAAGAAGGGTGATATGGAAATACCTTTAACATACGAAAAAAAAAACAGGCGTCAATTTACTGATATCTGTAATTACTGCAAGCTAACCTAAATTAGCTTATTCAACTAGTTAAGTTTCACCACGTGATATTTAAAACACCCAACTTCCCGTTTATGGTAATAAACCAGGGGTGCCAAACTTTAATTACACCAGTCACTACTATATATACAAAACGATTTTTTCTTAATAACCGTTACCTGTAAGTGAGTGAATGAATATAATTCCCGCTAGTCACTCTTACATGTTCCGTCTGTTTCATTTTACATTGATTTCGATATTGTCATCCTTTTCCTATCCTATCTTTCTTATCAGTTAGTATCAAAGCTCTCTACGAAGATATATTATTTAATGTATCAATTAGTTAGTTTCACCTCCAGTGCACGCAACAGTTCAGGTGCTTTCAGAAATGGCTTCAGTTGCTACATTCACCCGTGCTTTGATCGGGAAATCCGTTCTCAACTCTCGCGTTGCGGCTGCCTCAAATACCGGTTTCGTAAAGTTCTACAGTACAAGTACGTTTTATATTTAATATTTTTATTTATTATATTTTCGTATGTTATATTCTAAGAGAAAATGATGGTTTATTTGAATCAATAAGTATGGTTTTATATACCTACCTAAAAAAGTTCTAAGGTACCCAAATTGTGAAATATATCTATTTTCAGAGTTAAAGTCAAAAAGTAACGACACATTAAGATAGATTTACTGTAGGTCAAAATATCTAGAATAATAAAATAACCCTGTTGGAATTAATTAAAAAGTTTTGAGGAAGTTCATTTGAAAAAAAACGACTGAAAAAATTCTGGTATACGCATTTAATGATTGCACTTTTTACGCTAGGTAAAGTGACACGTTTTATTTATTTAGTAGCTTGTTGACTAATTTAGATTTGTAATGATACTACGAAAACCCCAACATCAATGACAACATCATCACCGTTATAAAAACACCAAATTATTACAATACAACTGCTTGATAATGGAATAATGAAGTGTACCTTAGTAACTACAGTTTGAGCATATGATTACGATACATTGGTTCAGATTGCAATTACTATTGGATTAATTGCGAAGAAAATTATTCCTACGTTTTGTACGGCGTGGAACAATACTTGTATTCTTACGAAACCTGCCCATTTCTAGAGAAAATGCCTGTACATAGCAACATGTAACTAAGTACCTACTGCCAAACGCCTTATGGCCTCAATATACATATATAGTTTGAGTTTAGATGTGCTAAGAAAAGGATCAATTGTCTCAATGTACTGTATTTGTTCCCGCTGTTCCTGCATAGCACATCGTCTCAGTCTTTGATTCTCGTCGACACGTAGAGATATAAATAAATAGATGAACTAGTTTTTTATATCCTCCTCGATCATTATCCAATAAACATAACTACTTTTAATAATATGAAATAGAATACGCTCAATTTATTTTAAAAAAGAATCCGACGTAGCTCAGTTGTTTGGGACTTGGCTCTTTATCAGTGGGTACAGTGTTCAAATCCCGCTTGAGCATGTACCAATGGAAATGAAGTTTAATGAATTTCTATGTACATTTTCGTAATAAAAATACATTTACCCAATGCGTCGAATACTACGATGACGGAAAACATCGCGAGGAAAACTACGTATTCCCCGAACAGTTAATAGTTAGTACTTATAAATGGCGATATGACTTGCCACCTGTAACACTGAGTACTAACCATTTGGTCAACACGTACACGGCATTAGAATTACTTCCTCCGCGATAGCAGCGATGGATACCTGAACCTCTGACTACCCCGCATGGGTTAATGATCGTGAACGCGTTTGTCTTTGTCTTTATTTTAAAAAATGTGCTTAGTTTCTTGGTATATCTTTTTTCCAGGTGTTTCACAAATTACTATTATTATATTACTATTGTGGGACATGACAAAAGAGACCGAAAGTTCTGTATACGAAAATGTTTTGTCCTCCAATTTGAAAATTCATATTCTCTCATCTTATATGTATGTGGCAACAACCCTACTTTGTATTGGCTTGGTCTTACGTAAATCTAATTTTAGTAACCATTTATCACACGTCGTGGGCTCTAATTATCATAACATTTATCAATAGTGGTATCTATATAATTTCCATGAAAATAATTATAGAATTATCAATCACCAATTGTTTTAATAAGTAATTATCTTTGAAAGGGTTAAGCCCTCATCTTCATAATCCGTCTAAGCCGGATTTATAATAACTCAACTATTTTAATCTATTTCTATGTAAGTCTCACATTACATGCCTAATCTGTGTGTGAGGATTGAGGGCCACTTCGTCAATCTCTTTGAAAATTTGCTAGGATTTAGTGAAAATTCCAAAACAATTGTGCAACTTGGAATCTGAATTTGTGAAAGTTAATTAAGGGAGTAAATGCTAAAAAGTTGGGCCCTCAATTCTCACATAGAGGATTGAGGGCCCACCCGTACCAGGCGACTAAGGGCATTAAGAAAAAGTCTTTACGACTAAAATGTAAGTCATTTACAATCAAAATTTGTGAAAACAAGATATTACCACAAAACGCTATTGTACCCGAAATATCTTCATTTAAAATTGGGCCCCCAATCCTCACACTCCTGAAAATTTATACCGAATTTTTATAATAACCCTTTTCGTACAGCAACTGCCTCTTTACCTATGTGTTACATAATAAATTGTGAAAAATTGTGAAAGCAAGAACGGGTCCGTACCTCTCCAGGTTTCGAAGTTATGACCTCGGTAATATTCGGGCCCTCAATCTGTCACTTTTTTTTGTTATTTGTATAACTCTTTAACTACGAAAGATACGAAAAAACTCAACATTGCATAATTTAGTGAAAAAATTGTGCAACATAAATCCATATCTGAAGAAAATGAAAAGATTGTAATTGTTTAAGAAAAAGTATTTTTCAATTTTTGTTCTTTACAACAAGAAATAGGGTGACAATCAGTGTTCGAAAAACTCATTCAAACGATTAACACCCTAGACGGTTAACTGAAACAAACTGTTAACCGTAATAAATCGGTAATCGTATTAAAGGATTATCGCAAAAAAAAAGTTATAGTGTTAGTCTTTGGTATATAAAGCATTGATGAAGACGAAACGCGATCATCATATAACTAATTAAGCTTGTGATATATGTACAACTTGACGGAGAGTTGAAACATGGTGAGGAAACCAATCATTATCAGCATATTTATTACATTATAATAGTGTAGATTAAAAATAATCTGATCCCTTACTCGACTAATTCTGGGCCCTTACTCGACTAATTCATATTAGCGACAATATTACTTCAGTATCGACACTGTAATACTTCAGTGGCCGTAATTTGACACTTTTGGCACTCCACTAACAAATTTTGGCCACTGAAGCGCTATCGAACTACATCTTAAGTACTTCTGCGCACTGAAACGCCACTGACTCGCTATTGAGGCACAACTCTGGCAATCAAAATATTAGCAGAGTGCCACTTTTACAGCCGAGACGCAGAAGTAACGCAGTTGCGACGCAGTTGTGTGGCTGTTAAAGTTAATTAGTGGAGTAAGGGCCCTGTTTCCGAATTATGCTCAGCGTGCTTAAGTTTCCATAATATTTGTATATCTTCCAGCACCAGAGTACGAGACCGTGAAAATAGAGATAGTGGGGTCCAAGCAAAACGTGGGCATCGTGCGCCTGAACAAGCCCAAGTCTCTGAACGCCCTCTGCAAGGCCCTGTTCAGGGATACGGGGCTGGCCGTGGGACACCTTGATAGGGATGACAGCATATCCGCCATCATCCTTACTGGTATGCCTTTATTTATACATACCCCGAATTTATTTCGGGATGGGTAGATCCTTGGTGTTGTAATATCTGCTCAATCACTTTTGGTACCGGATTCTACATAGCATAGATAAGGAATATCGTTGACTGTTACTACTAAAAGATTCCACGCACATCATGTATCTGAGTTTTTTTCGATATTTTCGGGAAGAAAGAAAGTTTTTTAGCATTCTATTTAGATAACAGAGTCGGACAGAACTTTTAATATTTCACAGGAATGTAAAAGATCAAATTTCACGCTAGGATTTAATAAATAATTTATTTGAATTCATTAAATATGTATATTATACATAGACAGCTGGCTTACATTCAACACACATAACTTTTAATCAAAAACATATACATATTTGCGTCTTGAAATAGCTAATAAAGTCAGCTGCACTAATATTATCTCAGTACGCGATTTGCGCGGCTATCAATATACTATATTAGTAGTTTTTTTGAAGCAGTACGTCAGTAATCCTCGCCGTAATTATAATCATAAAATACAGTATTTCCATAAATTCTCATGGCATTGTTATTCCTATTTATTCGAATGGCATTTTGAATTTACTCGTATGGCTGGCTATGGCCTGGATTGCAACAACAGTTCTGCTGCAGGCAATGAGCAGGCGTTCGCAGCGGGTGCCGACATCAAGCAGATGCAGCACCTCACGTTCAGTAGCAACATGACAGGCAGCTTCCTCAAGGAGTGGGAGAATATCTACAACTGCAGCAAACCTACTATCGCGGCGGTCAACGGATTCGCCGTGAGTACATAATTTATTTTATTTATTTCCATAAATGTACAATAATGTCCTAACAGGAAAACCTTTCGACATAATTGGAGTAACAATAAAAAAAATAACATAACGTAACAACACATAGGTAGAGATCCCGCCACATACGGTGGCAGTAGCCAAACTTGGAACTAAATTTGACGTTACCGCCATTGCGTGTTATTTTGTATGAAAGGTAAATTTTGTATTACCAGCGTTGTGTTTTTTGCCCACTCTTTGTAATTTTTACGTTTGTTAAGGGTGATTATAATAAATTGATTTCCGGAGTTTTTTGTTAGTTCTTCTCCAAGCTAGGGTCTCCGCTGATCTAACCTCGGTAAAAAATATGTAAAGACAATGCTCAGTGCCATGTTTGAAATAATAGTTTTAAGAGATTCGCGATTTATACTCATGATATAAGATATAAGGGTGTGTATAAGATTGATTGCAGCTGTGGGAAATCCTACGTCGAACACACTAAACGGTCTATTGCGGACAGAGTGAAGGAACACATAATATATGTAATATATAATAAGAAGGATAAGTCCCGTTAATTATTAATCATGTTTGAAATAGTTTAATAAACATATTTTGACTTTGATATATTAATTTGTTTTATTTGAGTTTATAGCTCTGCAACCAAAGACCGTTACAAATGAAACCTATAATGTATCGAGCCGTATGGCACAGTGAGTGCTAGTTTTGGCGTGTTTACTGGTAACACTGAATTACGCGACTGTGGCGACGCCTCCAACTGCCACCGTATGTGGCGCGATCTCTACAAGTACATAAGAAAACAAACAGAGATTAACGGAAAGATTTAGATAATGTTTAGGTATATACTAGTAAAATAATGTAGGCTAATTTATAGTTGGTTATAGTCCGAACTAAGCTTTTACAGGAAATGCTGCACAGTTTGAACGCTGTCTCTCGGTCGGTCTCCGGATGAACCTGGACAATACTAAGATCATGTTCAATGAACTTGTGGCCCCGGGGCCGATTACGATCAGTGGAGAGACGCTCGAAGCTGTCCAGCCGGGCTATGATGACCACCTCGACACAATTTTCTCGACTGTTTCTCGCCGCGTATCGAGTTGAGTCGGGGGGGGGGCTATGATAGCCATTTCTCGATTGGTCACGTGACCCGACTCAAAATCGACTCACGGAAAAATGTATGAAAAATGGTATGATGAACACTCGGCTTCGCGGCTTTGTGTCGATTTTGCTCGAGTTTTGCTTTTTTTTTGTTTTTCTGAGTCGGCTTGGCTGGCGACCTCGACACAGTATAATGTTGCCAAACTTGAAGGAATCCTACTTATTTAGAAAAGAAAAAGGATGTTTTGTGGGGTTATATTCGAAAGATACAAGTAGGCAATACCTAAAAATACCTTAAATGTACTTATTACTAACCACTGACTAAGAATATATACTTTTGTAATAGTATTTGTAAGAATTGAAGAAAGATTTATAGGAATTCTCGGGGAATATCTGGCAATACAATACATTCATAGCTAATGTGTGGAGAGTAACTACAAAAGTTTTAAAGTTCAGCTTCTTACTTTTGTAAATATTTCTTCAGTTGTTATTTGACTAATATAATATTTAAAATGGCTGGGGCTGGTGCTGCCTTTTACGTATACCTACATTTAAGCAGAAAGGGAGCGCAGAAGACTCGAAAGACGTCAAATACGAGATGTTTGCAACCCATTTGAGGTTGCAGACGCGGAATTCCTGCACCTGTGGAGGATCACCAAACCTATGGCGCATTACCTCATTGCCAGGTTAGAGGTAGACTTAGCCCCTGGCAATGACAATGGCATACATGTCCATATAAAGGTAATTTGAATCTCTTCATCCCTATTATCCAAATTAGTAAAACCACAGATAATATAATGTAAAACTATATTTAGTAGGTTATTATCGTAAAACTATGAATACCCACTAGCATCATCGGCCCGACATCATGTCGGTGGTCAATGAAAACTCTATATATGCTTAATTGTAATGTTTGTAGGTGTTGTGCTGCATCTAGTACTTTGCAAACGGAGGAAACCAAAGGCAGTTGGGTCAAGACCATTCAATTCTAATCCCTAAATCTTTCTAAGCCCTCTGCCACCCAATCTTCTTTTGTAAAAAACACTTATACGAAAGTTATAATTTATACTTACATATTTGTTAATTTTTTTCTAAAAATTCTTGCAGGTGATGCTGGATACCCGCTTGAACCATGGCTGATGACCCCTATAAGAGGAGCTGAGCCTGATACACCAGAATATCGCTACACCATTTGGCATTGCCGTGTGCACAATGGTATTGAGCACACCAATGGCTACCTGAAAGGCAGTCTTAGGTGTCTTGGTGTCAATCGAGTGCTGCACTACACACCTCAAAAGGCATCATCAATCATTTATGCTGCTTGCACCATTTATAATATCATGAAGAGCTATGGGTAAGTTCTAGTATCCAAAAGATCTTGTATCTCATTTCTTATCTACCAAACTGAACTTATATGACTAAGTTAAAGTATTAGTGCAGGCAGTTTTACCTAAAGCAGTTATTTTTTTCAGGGTTCCTCTAGAACAAGTAGCTCCAAATGCAGCTCGTGGTGCTGTAGGACCAGTGGAAGCCGATTTAGTAGAAGATCAATACGCACAGGCGCAAGAAAAAAGGCAGAATTTAGTTAGGGCCTGCTTCACGTAATTGCCATTCGCGTCTATGGGGGCCAAGTCCGGATTGGTGGACATGTTAGTCTACTGGGTCATAAGTGATTTAATTCTACTTATTTAATAAAGACAATATTTATAATAATAGCACACATTTTAATCAGTCTTTTCCCATGCATCAGATATAAATTACACCATGAAACAATACTTTCTAGAAATCACAAGATTCAACTTAAGCTTTAATACCTAAATCACAGATAATCTAAATTACACTTGATAAAAGAACTAAAATTTTACACATAATAATAAAATAACATCACACTTTAATTAAATCACAATCAACGTAAACGCAGCATAAATAACTCGCCTCCCCTAAAGTTAGAGAACACATGAAAACTGCTGATGTTAAACACCAGCTTGCAAACACTTATTTTAACAAAAATAAGAATTTAAGTAAGTTAACAGTACATATAATGAATTATTGAAGTCAAAGTCAAATGTTTTTATTCAATATAAGTACAGGTACAGTACATTCATTGAAAGTCAAAACATTTGCCTGGCACTGGTCTCTTGGCATTGAAATTCTACCATTGGTTTGGAAGCCCTGGCTCGAAGAAGAACCAACAAGAAACTCCGGCTTTCAGGATTTTTTGCCCAGTGCCAGTTACAAAAACAAATTATAAAGAAACATAAAATTATCTTTGCACATAAAGCTTAGATGCACTCATATTATTATATCTACTACTAGCTATTTTCTGGTGTATGTAAACTGATTTTAGTTTATTCTATATATTATTATTTATAAAAGATTTTTTGTTACCTACACAAAGATAAGTTTTGTTTATTAATTTATGCAACTTTCTTAATCTTTTCCTACAATTTCTTGACATAGGGGTGGCAGAACCACTGACGTCGGTCTTCATGACAAGGCGCTGATACAGCTGGTTAGCTTCTGCAGATTATAGTCTCTTCACCTCCGTGTTAAGGGATCTCACCACCTCTTCGGACTCACGCAGGGCCAACTTCAGTTGTGAGATCTGCAACATGGCATCTTCATACTCCAAATAGCACTGATGGAAACCAGCCAGAGCAATGCGCACATAGTCCCGTTCCGCCACCACCTCTGCTAACTCACGATCTTTCAAAACCAATTCTGACTTTAACCTAGTGTTTTTTTCAACTATAAGTAACACTTCCTTCTCGCTATCCATTAGCTCCGAGATTAGTCCGGAACACTTGTCTTTAGTAGCCTGAAGTTCACTTAGGGTGTTTCTGAGTTTTGTTTTCAGTTCACGAATGGTTTGAGACCGAGCATTCATTTTATAAGTCGCCATTGAGGTAGACAAGATAATAAATAATTGTATGTTGAATTGAAATTTTGTAAAGTTATTTTTAGTAGATTAAACTAGGAAACGAGAAAGAAATGCATCACACTTTAATTATACCACGAATATTTAGTACAATTATACGTATTTAGCAATTAAATGAGAGAGAACTTTCAAATATACTAAACGGTAACGGATACTTTAAGTGGATCAAAAACACTTTATATCAATATAATTTACACTTAAAGCACTGTTGAGTATTAACTTATTTCGGTTTAAATAGTCTCAAAATACTCAGAATGAGCATATAAACAAAAGTTTTTATAACCTCAAATTGTCTGTTGTCGATTGTTTGACCTCAGTGTTTGACGCATTTCTTTATGTTTGACGTTTGGTTGACAGCTTTGAGCGCAGATAGAGATCCCGCCACATAAGGTGGCAGTAGCCAAACTTGGAACTAAATTTGACGTTACCGCCATTGCGTGTTATTTTGTATGAAAGGTAAATTTAGTATTACCAGCGTTGTGTTTTTTGCCCACTCTTTGTAATTTTTATGTTTGTTAAGGGTGATTATAATAAATTGATTTCCGGAGTTTCTTGTTAGTTCTTCTCCAAGCTAGGGTCTCCGCTGATCTAACCTCGGTAAAAAATATGTAAAGACAATGCTCAGTGCCATGTTTGAAATAATAGTTTTAAGAAATTCGCGATTTATACTCATGATATAAGATATAAGGGTGTGTATAAGATTGATTGCAGCTGTGGGAAATCCTACGTCGAACACACTAAACGGTCTATTGCGGACAGAGTGAAGGAACACATAATATATGTAATATATAATAAGAAGGATAAGTCCCGTTAATTATTAATCATGTTTGAAATAGTTTAATAAACATATTTTGACTTTGATATATTAATTTGTTTTATTTGAGTTTATAGCTCTGCAACCAAAGACCGTTCCAAATGAAACCTATAATGTATCGAGCCGTATGGCACAGTGAGTGCTAGTTTTGGCGTGTTTACTGGCAACACTGAATTACGCGACTGTGGCGACGCCTCCAACTGCCACCTTATGTGGCGGGATCTCTAGAGATCCCGCCACATAAGGTGGCAGTAGCCAAACTTGGAACTAAATTTGACGTTACCGCCATTGCGTGTTATTTTGTATGAAAGGTAAATTTAGTATTACCAGCGTTGTGTTTTTTGCCCACTCTTTGTAATTTTTATGTTTGTTAAGGGTGATTATAATAAATTGATTTCCGGAGTTTCTTGTTAGTTCTTCTCCAAGCTAGGGTCTCCGCTGATCTAACCTCGGTAAAAAATATGTAAAGACAATGCTCAGTGCCATGTTTGAAATAATAGTTTTAAGAGATTCGCGATTTATACTCATGATATAAGATATAAGGGTGTGTATAAGATTGATTGCAGCTGTGGGAAATCCTACGTCGAACACACTAAACGGTCTATTGCGGACAGAGTGAAGGAACACATAATATATGTAATATATAATAAGAAGGATAAGTCCCGTTAATTATTAATCATGTTTGAAATAGTTTAATAAACATATTTTGACTTTGATATATTAATTTATTTTATTTGAGTTTATAGCTCTGCAACCAAAGACCGTTACAAATGAAACCTATAATGTATCGAGCCGTATGGCACAGTGAGTGCTAGTTTTGGCGTGTTTACTGGTAACACTGAATTACGCGACTGTGGCGACGCCTCCAACTGCCACCTTATGTGGCGGGATCTCTAGGTCGAGAAAGCTGAGTCGGCCTCTTCCGTTGTGTCGAGCTGAGTCGAATCGTGGGTCACCATCGCAATTTCGACTCGGGAAACGCCATCGACTCAATTCCTGTCGATTTTGCTCTGTCGAGCTCGATTGGTCATCATAGCCAGGCAGGAATATGTCTACCTGAATGAGAATGATCGTGTTTTGTGGCGTACCGTTGGGGAGGTCTACGTCCAGCAGTGGACTAGTACAGGCTGATTGATGAAGTTTTTCAAACCAACGTCAGTAAAAACGTTGTTTATATGACGTAATTAGTTTTTGATTAAAATGTTTACTTTCATTAAATGAACGGCATTAATACCTACTTAGTCACCATTTATGAATGTTTTATTGTACACATACAGACTGTCCGTTTCCAGAAGGATCATTTACGTAAATTTATCCACTTTTAAATGATTTATATAGCTGGGCGGCGGATGCGAGCTGGCGATGCTGTGCGACATAATCTACGCGGGCGAAAAGGCCAAGTTCGGGCAGCCAGAGATCAACATCGGCACCATCCCCGGCGCCGGCGGCACCCAGCGCCTGCCGCGGTACGTGGGCAAGTCCAAGGCCATGGAGATCGTGCTCACCGGGAACTTCATTGACGCCTACGAGGCCGAGAAAATGGGTAAGAATCAGTACAGTTCGTGGGCTCAGCAGCTTTACACAATTAGGTCCAAATGGAACCGTTCTAGGAGATGGTTTTGATTATTCTAGCCAGAATCGCAGAAGACACTTTGTGTCTTCACATGCTTCCCGGTCTACTACGGTTTTCCCCGGAACATTTACCTATTCTCAACCACAGTCGCGTTCTGCAGCACAACAGGAGTTTTCACAGCCATCTACATAGTTGGCTATCCTTGATGCCCAGCCCATGTAATGCCCATTTCATTAATGCTGCAAGCATTCTAAGCAGTAACCTAATCTATTGTCTTAGGATTGGTGAGCAAAGTGTTCCCGGTGGACAAACTGCTGGAGGAGACAATTAAGCTGGCGGAGAGGATCGGCACGCACTCGCCGCTGGTGGCGAAGATGGCCAAGGCCTCCGTGAACCAGGCCTACGAGACCACCCTGGCCGCGGGGCTGCACTACGAGAAGTCGCTCTTCTACGGCACCTTCGCTACGGTAAGGACTTCGCACTCTTGGGCTGCGTCCCCAGTAGGCAAACTGTTAGCTACTAACAGCAATGTACAGGACTGTAAACATTTGCGTACAGTCTGCGAAAACTAGCAGTAGACACTGCTTTTCAATTATATGAAGGGCGTACTAAATCGATACGCCACATACCCAGTCTGCTGCTAACAATAGTTATTTTTAAACACTCGCAATTTATACTCATTTTATTAATTATGTGAGACCGGGTCAAATCACGATAAATTTATAAAGATATGTGATTATCTTTATTTTGCCCGACGTATCGACTTAGTTGCATAGGCCGTGGTCGCGGGAAGACTTGAGTCTTAAGATAAATTTATCGTGATTTGACCCGGTCTCACATAATTAATAAAATGCTGCTAACAATTTGCCTACTAGGGACGCCTTTGATACATACTGACTAAAATGGTTCTCAAATAGAGACTGCGCCTCGAAAAACGTATTTTAAGTATTTTAAGACTTGCCCAGTGGATCGATGATCTGAAAAAGGTCACTGGTAATGGCTGGATGAAGGCCACTCAAAATCGTGATTTTAGCGTACTCTCGGATAAGCCCATGTCCAGCAATGTACTGCTATAGGCTGATTATGTCTGACTGACATCTATAGACATGTTTCAAAAAACGTCCGTCAATAGACAAAGATCAGATACGAAATATCTCCTAGAGATCCCGCCACATAAGCTGGCAGTAGCCAAACTTGGAACTAAATTTGACGTTTCCGCAATTGCGTGTTATTTTGTATGAAAGGTAAATTTAGTATTACCAGCGTTGTGTTTTTTGCCCACTCTTTGTAATTTTTATGTTTGTTAAGGGTGATTATAATAAATTGATTTCCGGAGTTTCTTGTTAGTTCTTCTCCAAGCTAGGGTCTCCGCTGAACTTCTTCTTCTCAATCGTTACGCTCTTATCAGAGCGGTCGTGGTCTTCATGACGTGGCATCTTGAGCAGCCGAAATGGTTGGTGAACTAACCTCGGTAAAAATATGTAAAGACAATGCTCAGTGCCATGTTTGAAATAGTTTTTTTACATACATACATACACATCACGCCTGATTCCCTGTAGAGGGGTAGGCAGAGATCACGGATCCCCATTTGTCCCGATCCTGACAGACCACTTTCGCTTCATTGACATTCATACATTCTCTAATACACTCTCGGTGGTTATAGGTACTCCTAACGTCACCTTTTTTCAATATAGCGTCTATCTGACTGTTACATATATGTCTTATTAGGCCGGCCCCTACGTAACCGCCCTTCCACTTCACTCATATATATTCCTTTTGTCAATATATAGTTTTTTTAATTTGTACTTAGATCATAAAATAACTTTCAAAGAGAGCTTATGATAGGGCCTATTTTGAATAAAAATATTTTGACTTTTGACTTTGGTATATTAATTTGTTTTATTTGAGTTTATAGCTCTGCAACCAAAGATCGTTACAAATGAAACCTCAATATAATGTATCGAGCCGTATGGCACAGTGAGTGCTAGTTTTGGCGTGTTTACTGGCAACACTGGATTACGCGACTGTGGCGACGCCTCCAACTGCCACCTTATGTGGCGGGTACTCTAAACCACATTTGCCTATTTAGGTAATAAATCTAATTAAGTCGTCTCTCATGACATAGCAGTTGCCAGACAAGTCAGTATATGTTATTGGATATATACCTTTATAGCATGTAACCTATGTCCATTCCAACCATTCCATTAAAGAAATCCTAAAAAGTGACTAAAAGCCGCATCGAATGATCCCTGAATACTCTTTTGTTCGCAGGCTGACCGCAAAGAGGGCATGACCGCCTTCGTCGAGAAGCGCGCACCTGTCTTCAAGAACGAATAATGCATTTAACCACATACGTATCTGTTACTATAAGCGCAATAATATTAAGACTACAGTGAAACTGGAAGTTATGTTCAAGTTTAAACGTTTTTGAAACCTTTATACAAAAGTTATGAAGTAAATACCTTTTTATACTCTTTCGTTTTTTTTTCTTGGATAATCTGTAACATTCCACTTTCACAAATAGGCGATTGACCGAAGAATGGTGATATGGAAATACCTATAACATATGAAAAAAAAACAGGCTTCAATTTACTGATATCTGTAATTACTGCAAGCTAACCTAAATTACCTTAATCAACTAGTTAAGTTTCACCACGTGATATTTAAAACACCCAACCGCCCGTAAATGCTAATAACCCAGGGGTGCCAAACTTTAATTACACCAGTCACCACTATATATACAAAAAGCGATGCGTTTCGCCTTCTCACGATTCTTTCTCAGCTAACCGTTACCTATAAGCGAGTGAATGAGATATAGTGAATGAATGAATGAATATAATTCCCGCTGGTCAATCTTACATGTTCCGTCTTTTTCATTCTACATTGATTTCGATATTGTCATCCTTTTCCTTCATCGCCTATCTTTCTTATCAATCAGTATCAAAGCTCTCTACAAAGATATATTATTTAATTAGTTAGTTTCACCTCCAGTGCACGCGACAGTTCAGGTGCTTTCAGAGATGGCTTCAGTTGCTACATTCACCCGTGCTTTGATCGGGAAATCCGTTCTCAGCTCTCGCGTTGCGGCTGCCTCAAATACCGGTTTCGTAAAGTTCTACAGTGCAGGTACGTTTTCTATTAAATCTTTTTATTTATTATATTTTTTGTATGTTGTATTCCAAGTGAAAATGATGGTTTATTTGAATTAATAAGTATGATCTTATATACCTACCTGAAAAAGCTCCAAGGTACCCAAATTGACGAATATGTGTTAAGATAATATTATTTTCAGAGTGAAAGACAGAAAGCAACTACACATTTAGATAGATTTACTGTAGCTCAAAGTATAATGAATAATAAAAAATCCTGGTAAAATTAATTTAAAATTTCTAAGCAAGTTCGTTCGAACAAAACCGACTGAATAAATCATCAATGGTATACGCATTTAATGATGTTACTTTTTTCCTACAATATGGTCCCGCTAGGTAAAGTGACACGTTTTATTTATTTAGTAGCTTAGTTGGCTAATTAATAATAATTGTAATGATGCTGCGGAAAATTATAATTTTCATTATTTAAGTTTTAATGGATTATACCTGCTATTGACAAAAATACTTATTTAATAAATACGACGGATTATGTTTTAATTTTTATTATTATGTATTTGGATAGATTTTCGATAATTGATAATAATAATTATTATTACTATCGGTTTATATTTGTAAATATTATATTTTATGGTGAATTGCATTAATGTGCAAAATCTGGAATAATTATTATTTGATATTGTATTATTAAGGTTACCCCATAACCTGAAAGGATAACAATTAAAACAAACCCCATAACAATTCAATCTATGAATAAATAAATAAAACCGCAAAATCAACGATACCTATCATCACCGTTATATACCTACACAAATATTGTCCTTACGATGCTTGATATTGCAATAAAGAAGTGTACCTTAGTAACTACAGTTTGAGCATACGATTACGATTCATTGGTTCAGATTGAAAATACTATTGGATTATTTGTGAAAAAAAATATACCTACGTTTCGTACGGCGTGGAACAATACTTGTATTCTTACGAAACCTGCCCATTTCTAGAGAAAATGCCTGTACATAGCAACATGTAACGAAGTATCTACTGACAAAAGCCATGTCACTATAGTTTGAGTTTAGATGTGCTAATAAAAGGCCTGTTGTCTCAATCTACTGTTTTTGTTCCCGCCATTCCTGCATAGGACATCGTCTCAGTCTTTGGTTCTCGTCGACACGTATAGATATATATTATAAAGAGCTCCTTGATCATGGTCTATTAACAAAACTACTTTTATTATTATATTTAGGACACTATTACACCAATTGAACTAGCCCCTGGGTAAGTTCATTTAAGACTTATGTTAAGGGTTGTGTGCTAGTCATCGTATATTTAAAAAGTATATACTTATTATGTATAAATAAATACATATATAATCAACAACCAGACTGGAAAGCAGAAGAAAGCGTAGATCTTAATTCTGCCTCAAACGGGAATCGAACTCGGGACCTCACGATTAGCGTTTAGGTCATTAACCAATCGCGCCACGGAGGTCGTCAAATCATGCAATAGATTAAGCTCAAAACTGTGCTTAGTTTCTAGGTATATCTTTTTCACGAATTAACATTATTTTATTATTTATTGTGGGACCTGACAAAAGAAACCGATAGCTCTGTATACGTAGATTATTTGTCCTCAAATTGGAAAATTGACATCTTTAATCTTATTTGTATTGTATATGTGACAACAACACTATTTTGTATTGACTTGGTCTTACGTAAATCTAATTTTAGAAACCATTTATCACTCGTCGTGGGCTCTAATTATCATGACATTTATCAATAGTGGTATCTATATAATTTCCATGAAAATAATTATAGAATTATCAATCACCAATTGTTTTAATAAGTAATTATCTTTGAAAGGGTTAAGCCCTCATCTTCATAATCCGTCTAAGCCGGATTTATAATAACTAAACTATTTTAATCTATTTCTACGTAAATCTCATATTACATACCTAATCTTATTAGCCACATTGAGTATTGTCTAAAACTAATAATATTTTCTGGAAGGAAATATATTCCACAAATAATCTTGAATCACTCACTCACTTTTTAGTTGGCAAACGCGAATCTCAAGATCTCTGCCCCTCTACAGCGAATCAGGCGTGATATGTATGGATGTATATAAATAGCATATGAAATATCTTGATGGTCTAAGTACACGCACTACCTGTTATGTTGCTTAACCTTTGACAATCAAAACGAGAACGCGGCTACAGCCAAAATAAATGATAATAATAATATTGTATGACGTTATTACACCAATTGAACTAGCCCTATGGTAAGTACATTTAAGACTTGTGTTAAGGGTACTAGTCAACGTGTATTTAAGAAATATATACTTATTGTATATAGATAAATACATATATAGCATATATAATCAACGACCAGACTGGAAAGCAGAAGAAAAGCGTAGTTCTTAACTCTGCCTCCACCGGGAATCAAACCCGGGATCTCACGATTAGCGTTCAGGCGTTTAACCGATCGCGCCACGGAGGTCGTCATCAGATAATAAATCAGCTATCAATCAAATTATTTTATACATCATCATCATGCTGTGATCAACAAAGGGTAGAAAATATGTAACAGGTACCTGTTTCCGAATTATGCTTAGAATGCTAAAGTTTCCATAATATTTGCATGTCTTCCAGCACCAGAGTACGAGACCGTGAAAATAGAGATAGTGGGTGCCAAGAAAAACGTGGGCATCGTGCGCCTGAACAAGCCCAAGTCTCTGAACGCCCTCTGCAAGGCCCTGTTCAGGGATACGGGGCTGGCCGTGGGACACCTGGATAGGGATGACAGCATCTCAGCCATCATCGTTACTGGTATACCTTTCTACATACGCTGAATTTATTTCGGGATGGGTAGATCCTTGGTGTTATAATATTTGCTCAATCACTGTTGGTATAAGTACCGGATTCTATATAGCATAGATAAGGAATATCGTTGACTGTTACTACTAAAAGATTCCACGGACATCATGTATCTGAGTTTTTTTCGATATTTTCGGGAAGAAAGAAAGTTTTTTAGCATTCTATTTAGATAACAGAGTCGGACAGAACTTTTAATATTTCACAGGAATGTAAAAGATCAAGTTTCATGCTAGCATTAAATAAATCATTAATTTGAATTCATTAAATATGTATATTTTACATGTATAGCTGGCTTACATACAACACACATAACTTATAATCAAAAACATACACATATTTGCGACTTCAAATAGCTAATAAAGTCAGCTGCACTAATATTATCTCAGTACGCTATTTGCGCGGCTATCAATATACTATATTAGTAGTTTTTTTGAAGCAGTACGTCAGTAATCCTCACCGTAATTATAATCATAAAATACAGTATTTCCCTAAATTCTCATGGCATTGACATTTCTATTTATTATAATGGCATATTGAATTTACTCCTATGGCTCTATCTGTGGCCTGGATTGCAACAACAATGCTCTGCTGCAGGCAATGAGCAGGCGTTCGCAGCGGGTGCCGACATCAAGCAGATGCAGCATCTCACGTTCAGCAGTAACATGACAGGCAGCTTCCTCAAAGAGTGGGAGAATATCTACAACTGCAGCAAACCTACAATTGCGGCGGTCAACGGATTTGCCGTGAGTACATAATGTTTAGGTGTATACTAGTAAAATAATGTAGGCTGATTTATATTTGGTTATAGTCCGAACTAAGCTTTTGTAGGAAATGCTGCACAGTTTGAACGCTGCCTCTCGGTTGGTCGGTCTCCGGATGAACATGGACAAGACTAAGGTCATGTTCAATGAACTTGTGGTCCAGGGGCCGATTACGGTCAGTATAGAAACGCTCGAAGCTATCCAGGAATATGTCTACCTGAATGAATGATTGTGTTTTGTGGCGTACCCTTGGGAAGGCCTCCGTCCAGCAGTGGACTAGTACAGGGTTATTGATGAAGTTTTTCAAACCAACGACAGTGAAAACGTTGTCTATATGAGGCAATTAGTTTTTGATTAAAATGTTAACTTTCATTAAATGAACGGCATTAATACCTACTTAGTCACCATTTATGATTGTTTTATTGTACACACACAGACTGTCCGTATCCAGATGGGTAAACTAGGATCATTTAACTCACTTTATTCACTTTTAAATGATTTATGTAGCTGGGCGGCGGTTGCGAGCTGGCGATGCTGTGCGACATAATCTACGCGGGCGAGAAGGCTAAGTTCGGGCAGCCAGAGATCAACATCGGCACCATCCCCGGCGCCGGCGGCACCCAGCGCCTGCCGCGGTACGTGGGCAAGTCCAAGGCCATGGAGATCGTGCTCACCGGGAACTTCATTGACGCCTACGAGGCCGAGAAAATGGGTAAGAATCAGTACAGTTCGTGGACTCAGCAGCTTTAGACAATTCGTGCCAAATGAAACCTATGGGAAGATCCTTTCCAAGTCTACTCCGGTTTCCCCTGGAACATTCGCCTATTCTCAACCACAGTCCCGTTCTGCAGCACAACAGGAGTATTCACAGCCATCTACATAGTTGGCTATCCCAAATGCCCAGCTTGAATACGTGCCCATTTAGTCGTGGTAATGATATTTTCAATCATCGTTATCTAGCACAAAGCATTCTAAACAGTAACCTAATCTATTGTGTCTTAGGATTGGTGAGCAAAGTGTTCCCAGTGGACAAACTCCTGGAGGAGACAATTAAGCTGGCAGAGAGGATCGGCACGCACTCGCCGCTGGTGGTGAAGATGGCCAAGGCCTCCGTGAACCAGGCCTACGAGACCTCCCTGGCCGCGGGGCTGCAGTACGAGAAGTCGCTCTTCTACGGCACCTTCGCTACGGTGAGAATTTGTAACTTTTGTATAATAAGCCCTTTCATCACTACATAGTATAAAACAAAGTCGCTTTCTTTGTACCTATGTCCCTTTGTATGCTTAAATCTTTGAAACTACGCAACAGATTTTGATGCGGTTTTTGTAATAGATAGTGATTCAAGAGGAAGGTTTATATGTATAATAACATCCATTAAATAGTGGAGTAGGTTATATATTTTATACCCGTGCGAAGCCGGAGCGGGTCGCTAGGTAACAAAAACCTCAACTAATCATCATATCAACAGCTTGGATTTGACTAGTCGAGAAATTAAAAGGCACTCCACATCTTGAATACCAGAAAGATAATATTCATGATGCTCGTGTACCTATATGACTGATGATTATGTTATTTTGTTTCGGTAATCCTAATAAGTAGTTATATTGTTTTTCTGCAATAACAATAGGAGACTCTTGACATACTCTTTTGTTACAGGCTGACCGCAAAGAAGGTATGACCGCCTTCGTCGAGAAGCGCGCACCAGTGTTCAAGAACGAATAAATTAATTTAATTTAACATATATTAATATAAGAGTAAATTTATTACGACTATTAGACCAAGAACCAAAGACAGTGAAACAATGAATTGTGTTTCATGATGTTGTTGAAAAGTTTATACAAAGTTATGAAGTAAATACGTTTAAACACTTGTATGTTTTTTATTCTTGAGTAGTCTGTTACTGAAGAACGAAGAGCGTTATAGAAATACCTATAAAGTATAATATATAATTAAGGGTAACTTTGTGAATATCTGTAACCACTGAATAATTACCTACATTCACTTTTATTCCGCTAAAACTAGGGCTTTTCTCTCGAGGCTTATGAAAGCGTCTGTTACGTGTGCCAGCCAACGGCCAAATAAATAGAGTAACGAATGATTGAATGAATTAGTTACTGACAGATAGAATTATCTGTCCACATGATAGTTCATACTAGAATGACAGTTGTAATTTTTAAATTAGTGGAAAATCCATATAACTCTACTTTCAACAGTGTAAAATGAAATATTAACTACTTATTGTAACTTTAACCATAAGCTTCTATTGTTGTTCTTGAATGAACCTACATGTGTTAAGACTTATGCTAATATGCCTTTCTATAAAAAATATTGCTTTAACAAACACTTAAATATGTACCGTCTTTCATTGTGATGTTACTTACCTGTTTAATTTACACTTAAAACTAACAAAAAGCTTATAACAAAGCATGCATTTATCTCAAAGTAGGTAAGACTAACAGTCCTGACTCTAGCGTAAACATGTGAATTCTATGGCTTAGGACATTTACAATATTGATTGTAGTACATGAAGCTTCAATCAAAATGGACAGCTACTTACGTTATGGTTACAATAAGGTAAGGGGTAGAGGTAACTAAAAAATAAGGCCATTTTACAAAACAATTATAATATATACATTTATTAATACATTTTAACCTAATATAACTATATTTTATGCGTTGTGACAACACGAATAAGATTATTCAGATGCACTGAGATTAATTCTGTCAGCTGCTATATTGCACATGGTATCCCAGATCCATCTGAAACAAAAAAGGGAAAGAATATAATTTTATGGGTATTTACCTAACTTATTATATTATGTTAGCCTAAACTGGCGATTAGAGTTTCACATGTGTTAAAACTGTTTTTTCTACAATAATATACATACTTAATAAAAGACAAATAAGCAAAAGAGGAAAGTTGTCATAAGTCAGGTCAACTTTCACTATCACTAATGTATATTGAAACCTCATGACAACCCAAGAAGAAATTGTAATGTATAATTATGTTAAGTTATAAGATTTTGCTTTTAATTTACACACATATATTCACACCTTTACTTCCCCAATGGGACAGGCAGACATCCATTAACCTTCTCATGCATGCTGTTCAGTTATTCACTCTACGTACATAAGTATGACTTTAATATAAATCTAGAAAACATACAATGTCAAGATATAAACACAGTAAAAATCATTGGTCTAGAATTTTGCCCTAGGATTGACCAGATAGCAAACCAAAAGTAAAATATCTAAGTAATTTAATTAATTTAAATATATACATCGCTTTTTGCAATATAAATGGCTGAAAGGTAGAGAGAGATGAATATGCATGACTACATTGGTTATCAGATTAGTGCTGGGTTCAAATCAGGAAAAAACATCCCAGCCTAATAATGAAGAAAATAAGTCAATAAGTAATAAGTGTCAGAGTACTTAATCATATCTTATAACATACATAGCAGGTTAATACATTAATATGTTTATTATCTTGACATTGTAAGTACATTAAACTATAAATTGCCTTCCACTGAGAACAAAGAAATTGCTTCAAGGAAACAACATACAGATCTGAACTGATAAATCACTCTCTCCCTATTAAAGTTGATTTACATCAAATAGAAATCTTAAAGAATGTAGAGTATCAAAATAAATGTATGAAAAATATATTGTTTAGGTTTCAAAGTTACTTACACTTCCAGGACAGTGTCTTAGCTAGTCTGACTCAATCTGTTCAGTATTGAGAGAGTCATTATCAATATATACAACATTTCCAAATAGAAAAGTGCTACAAACACTGACACACTAGTTTTATGCACTTCACTGTCCTCAAACTCCCGCATAACATGGGTATTCCTGTATACATGATCCCAAAACATTGATGCTGAAGCAGACATCACAAGTTCAAAGGTTAACTGCAGTTCTACCACATTAATGCACTTAAGTTGACTTGTTTACTATGCTCATGTTTATTGATGGTAGATGTCACAAGGCATATGCAATCTTATGTTATACTCGAAGCTAGTAATAAAGATGTGAAAGGAAAACCAGTTCTTGATCTGATTCACTGTTTATGCACTGCTCGGATTTATTAATTTAAATCAAAACAAATAGTTCTGTTTGGATTAGCACAGGTTCATGTTGACAAATCAAACCAACCAACACATACTATTTGCTTCTGTCAGTCAAGGGTTGGAACTGGCAACGAAAATATGTTCCAGTATAAGTAACTGTATTCTACTTTTCACTTTGTGTTTTGCTTCACAGTGTAATGTAACTTCTTAAGTAAGTTATGTCAGTCAAATGAAAATAAGTTTGTTTTGATTCGAATGAATTTTGTGTATGATTATTTTTCACAATATTTAATGAAATTATGAAAGAAATACTTGTTTTGAGTAAGAAACATCACATATATGTAGATACAAAAATAACAAAGGTTTTGAAACAGTATCAGATTGATACTTTAAGATTTATTAACCAAAAATATATAAACGTAAGTGTTCCTCATATTATTTTACTTGTATCTATTAAATTAATTAATTGTAATTAAATATATATACATTTTTCATTTCATAACAGAACCCTTTTCATAAAAACATCTGACCTACTCATTTTCTACACTACGTTCAATGATATAATACAATATTACAAGTTAACCTCTTATAATTTTAATAATTCCGATAATATTAATTTCAGAAAGACTTAGGAGTCATTCTAAACGATCCCCCCTCCTCAGGGAAGTCATTCCTGACCCTCATCTTCCTGAAAGCAGTTCAGCCGGGCTATGATGACCAATCGAGCTCGACAGAGCAAAATCGACAGGAATTGAGTCGATGGCGTTTCCCGAGTCGAAAATGCGATGATGACTTACGATTCGACTCAGCTCGACACAACGGAAGAGGCCGACTCAGCTTTCTCGAGGTATCTGCGCTCAAAGCTGTCAACCAAACGTCAAACATAAAGAAATGCGTCAAACACTGAGGTCAAACAATCGACAACAGACAATTTGAGGTTATAAAAACTTTTGTTTATATGCTCATTCTGACTATTTAAACCGAAATAAGTTAATACTTAACAGTGCTTTAAGTGTAAATTATTTTGATATAAAGTGTTTTTGATCCACTTAAAGTATCCGTTACCTTTGAGTATATTTGAAAGTTATAATTGTACTAAATATTCGTGGTATAATTGAAGTGTGATGCATTTCTTTCTAGTTTCCTAGTTTAATCTACTAAAAATAACTTTACAAAATTTCAATTCAACATACAATTATTTATTATCTTGTCTACCTCAATGGCGACTTATAAAATGAATACTCGGTCTCAAACCATTCGTGAACTGGAAACAAAACTCAGAAACACCCTAAGTGAACTTCAGGCTACTAAAGACAAGTGTTCCGGACTAATCTCGGAGCACGAGGATAGCGAGAAGGAAGTGTTACTTATAGTTGAAAAAAACACTAGGTTAAAGTCAGAATTGGTTTTGAAAGATCGTGAGTTAGCAGAGGTGGTGGCGGAACGGGACTATGTGCGCAGTGCTCTGGCTGGTTTCCATCAGTGCTATTTGGAGTATGAAGATGCCATGTTGCAGATCTCACAACTGAAGTTGGCCCTGCGTGAGTCCGAAGAGGTGGTGAGATACCTTAACACGGAGGTGAAGAGACTATTATCTGCAGAAGCTAACCAGCTGTATCAGCGCCTTGTCATGAAGACCGGCGTCAGTGCTTCTGCCACCCCTATGTCAAGAAATTGTAGGAAAAGATTAAGAAAGTTGCATAAATTAATAAACAAAACTTATCTTTGTGTAGGTAACAAAAAATCTTTTATAAATAACAATATATACAATAAACTAAAATCAGTTTACATACACCAGAAAATAGCTAGTAGTAGATATAATAATATGAGTGCATCTAAGCTATATGTGCAAAGATAATTTTATGTTTCTTTATAATTTGTTTTTGTAACTGGCACTGGGCAAAAAAGCGGGAGTTTCTTGTTGGTTCTTCTCCGAGCCACGGCCTCCAAACCAACGGTAGAATTTCAATGCCAAGAGACCAGTGTCAGGCAAATGTTTTGACTTTCAATGAATGTACTGTACTTGTACTTATATTGAATAAAAACATTTGACTTTGACTTTAATAATTCATTATATGTACTGTTAACTTACTTAAATTCTAATTTTTGTTAAAATAAGTGTTTGCAAGCTGGTGTTTAACATCAGCAGTTTTCATGTGTTCTCTAACTTTAGGGGAGGCGAGTTATTTATGCTGCGTTTACGTTGATTGTGATTTAATTAAAGTGTGATATTATTTTATTATTATGTGTAAAATTTTAATTCTTTTATCTAGTGTAATTTAGATTATCTGTGATTTAGGTATTAAAGCTTAAGTTGAATCTTGTGATTTCTAGAAAGTATTGTTTCATGGTGTAATTTATATCTGATGCATGGGAAAAGACTGATTAAAAAGTGTGCTATTATTATAAATATTGTCTTTATTAAATAAGTAGAGTTAAATCACTTATGACCCAGTAGACTAACATGTCCACCAATCCGGACTTGGCCCCCATAGACGCGAATGGCAATTACATGAAGCAGGCCCTAACTAAATTCTGCCTTTTTTCTTGCACCTGTGCGTATTGATCTTCTACTAAATCGGCTTCCACTGGTCCTACAGCACCACGAGCTGCATCTGGAGCTACTTGTTCTAGAGGAACCCTGAAAAAAAAAACTGCTTTAGGTAAAACTGCCTGCACTAATACTTTAACTTAGTCATATAAGTTCAGTTTGGTAGATAAGAAATGAGATACAAGATCTTTTGGATACTAGAACTTACCCATAGCTCTTCATTATATTATAAATGGTGCAAGCAGCATAAATGATTGATGATGCCTTTTGAGGTGTGTAGTGCAGCACTCGATCGACACCAAGACACCTAAGACTGCCTTTCAGGTAGCCATTGGTGCGCTCAATACCATTGCGCACATGGCAATGCCAATTGGTGTAGCGATATTCTGGTGTATCAGGCTCAGCTCCTCTTATAGGGGTCATCAGCCATGGTTCAAGCGGGTATCCAGCATCACCTGCAAGAATTTTTAGAAAAAAATGAACAAATCTGTAAGTATAAATTATAACTTTCGTATTAATGTTTTTTACAAAAAAAAAGAAGATTGGGTGGCAGAGGGCTTAGAAAGATTTAGGGATTAGAATTGAATGGTCTTGACCCAACTGCCTTTGGTATCCTCCGTTTGCAAAGTACTGGATGCAGCACAACACCTACAAACATTACAATTAAGCATATATAGAGTTTTCATTGACCACCGACATGATGTCGGGCCGATGATGCTAGTGGGTATTCATAGTTTTACGATAATAACCTACTAAATATAGTTTTACATTATATTATCTGTGGTTTTACTAATTTGGATACTAGGGATGATGAGATTCAAATTACCTTTATATGGACATGTATGCCATTGTCATTGCCAGGGGCTAAGTCTACCTCTAACCTGGCAATGAGGTAATGCGCCATAGGTTTGGTGATCCTCCACAGGTGCAGGAATTCCGCGTCTGCAACCTCAAATGGGTTGCAAACATCTCGTATTTGACGTCTTTCGAGTCTTCTGCGCTCCCTTTCAGCATAAATGTATACGTAAAAGGCAGCACCAGCCCCAGCCATTTTAAATATTATATTAGTCAAATAACAACTGAAGAAATATTTACAAAAGTAAGAAGCTGAACTTTAAAACTTTGTAGTTACTCTCACACATTAGCTATGAATGTATTGTATTGCCAGATATTCCCCGAGAATTCCTATAAATCTTTTTTCAATTCTTACAAATACTATTACAAAAGTATATATTCTTAGTCAGTGGTTAGTAATAAGTACATTTAAGGTATTTTTAGGTATTGCCTACTTGTATCTTTCGAATATAACCCCACAAAACATCCTTTTTCTTTTCTAAATAAGTAGGATTCCTTCAAGTTTGGCAACATTATACTGTGTCGAGGTCGCCAGCCAAGCCGACTCAGAAAAACAAAAAAAAAGCAAAACTCGAGCAAAATCGACACAAAGCCGCGTAGCCGAGTGTTCATCATACCATTTTTCATACATTTTTCCGTGAGTCGATTTTGAGTCGGGTCACGTGACCAATCGAGAAATGGCTATCATAGCCCCCCCCGACTCAACTCGATACGCGGCGAGAAACAGTCGAGAAAATTGTGTCGAGGTGGTCATCATAGCCCGGCAGGAAACATTGTCTGCACCAGCACTTGTGATAACAGACAACATAGACAAATGGAGAAGAATATTACTGGACTGGGATTTAGATGAAAACGGTTGGTCTTTATTGTTTTAGTTCTGTTCATCCTGGAACGTTATTAGATATTGCAATCTCACCCTAGATTTCTTCCCATTATGGTAGAGGATTAATTATTAATATCAATTAGACAACAAAAGACTAACACTACATAACTACTAACACGTTCAAAATCATTATTGTGGGGCAGTCAGAGGTTCAGGTTTGGCCATCTTGCACCGACATGTTGACCAGGTAGTCTGTACTCAATGTTACAGGTGGTTAGCCAAGTCGCCATTTACAAGCACTGGCTATTACCTATTCAGGAAATAGGTAGGTTTCCTCACTATGTTTTCGAAATGTAAAAACAATAATTTACATAGAAATTCAATTAACTTAATTTCCATTGATAACATAAATGCTGAAGTGGGATTTGAACCCTGTACCCACTGATACAGAGTCAAGCCCCAAACAACTGAGCTATGTTAAATAATAATGTGTTACCAATATTATGATGGGATACTAGGGACAAAATGCCTAAATATTATAAATTAGATGTGTTTGCGACTTGTAAAGATACAAATAGGAATATTGGGAATCAGGACATGTATTCAGATAATATCCAGATTACCATAATATATAATAGTGCTAGTCTATCACTGAAATGGAATATTAACTGCCTAGCTTTCCAATAATAGCGATTAAGAGGTGTGGGTATACATATGTCTAATAATGCCTCTAATAATACTAAACATACTCTTCTTCTTAATTACAGATGTAGTTACATTTGAATCTACAAACCAGTCCTTAGACAAGAAAATCTTTATTAACAACCTAGAAGATGTACCCTTACTCATTAGAAACGATTGGAGTATCCTAGTCATTGATGTAGAAGTCATAAATCCTAAAATACTGAAGCTAATAAAGAATCTGAAAGCTTCATTCAAAATAGTTATATGCAGAGAAGACTTAAGGGTTTGTATTCATTGAATATTTCTTTATTTATAAGTTATATTCTGGAGTATGAATTGCATGTAACCAGCCTTTATAGTGGCATACTAGCATGTTCT
Source organism: Leucoptera coffeella (assembly GCA_030578115.1). Taxonomy (NCBI): domain Eukaryota; kingdom Metazoa; phylum Arthropoda; class Insecta; order Lepidoptera; family Lyonetiidae; genus Leucoptera; species Leucoptera coffeella. Next base: position 47,521 of record JAMBLF010001503.1, read on the forward strand.
AAGAGGAGATTAAGGGTATAGGGGTTTTAAAAGGATATTTTTGTTTGATTAGTATAGATCACCAATGTTTATAAACTTTAAGACTAGCTAACAAACATACATACATACGCTTCACGACTTGTGTATACACACTCCCTTTTTTATTATGGCGGGGTAGTCAGAGGCTTGAATGCCAAAAATATGAGAAAAGGCTCTTAGGAACTTTTTGTTATGTCTACCCTTTTGGTATTCCTTGCACTATGTGCTATTGTTGTAAATAAATAATGACATATTATTTTTATAAACGTATGTCATACATGCATTTTTCTCAATTCACAGGAAAATTTGCAAACATTCAATCTTCTGAATACATGGATAAATCCAAGAGCAAAACTCAACATAGAAAAGTATTTAATTAAACCAAAAACTTTAAGTGATCATTACCAAAATGCTGTGTTGATTGATAGCCATTTTGAGAACATAGTTGTAAAAAACTATGATATTGATAACAACTTTGAAGCTTCTAATTCCTATAAAAATACTATTGAATTAAGAAATGTAACATCTAAAAAATGTAAAGATATAACTGGGAAAAAGATAAAAAAGAGTAAAAGAATACATGAAGATAATTCAAGTAAATCCCAACTTAATTTAGATAAAAATGAAGCTAAGAAGACCAAATCTAATTGTACAGCTTTTGTTACAAGCAAAATCAATGAAAATATTAGTATAGCTAATTTAGATAATACAGAAAATAATGATTCAACTATGCTAAGCTTGAATAATGATAATGAATATAATGTACATATAAATGGTACTTTAAAATCTAATAGACGTCTTGGTACAGATATTAGAGCTGAGATTGAAGAAAATGAAGTACAACATGATACAAACAAACATATTAGTACAAATAGTAGCGAATATGAAAGTATAGAAAAGGTATTTGTAAAGAAAAATGATTATGTTGATGAAATAAATAATGAATTAAATGGAACCAACTGTGATATTACTCCTATTAATGAAGTAGATAGTACTAGTAAAATGGAATCTTTACCTCATGTAAATAGGGATGAAATTAGCAAAGAGAAAGATTTGAATACAAGTGATGTAATTAAATCTCAGTTAGATGATGAATTGAAAGTTTTGGAAGAGACAACTAAGAATAAATTCAAAGGATCTTTCTTAGACAGTTTGTTTTAAACTGATATGTGTATATTATAGATATATACATATAAGTGATAATTTGTGGTTATTGAGTTGAGTTTCGAAATGAATGTAATATGAAAGTTTAGTTTAACATCTTCTTATTATATAATATTACGTTAGATTATTGAAACCTTTATTATAAATTGAAATTTATTGAATAAGACAGTGAAATTTACAATAGTTGTATAATTATATTTGTATCCAAAAGTCACCTTAGTGAGAACTCTCATGCAATTTAGGAGTTAAATAGCTATACATACCTACCTTTATGCCCAGCTTACTATACTGCTTTTGTACGAGAGAAGGGCAAATCTATCAATTTGGTCAAACTGAGATAATTGGGATTAAAATTTTTACCATACTTTGCTTCAGTGTGGAAACCTATTGTATGCCTATGGTATCTCCGAATTCCTTGAAGATACAATTCTACCAAAATTGAGCATATGTGCACTTTTTCTGATTCTAAATATGTATAAAACACAATTTTGAAAAAATGTTAGTTGTGGCCTTTTTATTTACGACAGCAGTATAGAAGACGACGGGTTTAATTAAATATGAAGCAAAGGGCTGGTAACCTTTCACCAACATTCCTCATCATGTCTTGACAATCCTGATAGTTAGTGTATATACAAGTGACTAATGAGATATAGGGTCTGACCATATGTCTACCGCGCAATAGAACTATACCCTAAGTGTGCCAAATTTGAATATGTAAATGAATTAATTGTTAAGATTATATCTTCAATTAAAACTGACAGGGAGAAGTGGCGTCATTTGGGGGAAACCTATATCCAACAGTGGATTGATACAGGCTGATGATGATTAAAGTAACACAAAATGAAATAGCTTATACTGTCTTACTCATGTAAAGATCATTGATGACATCTGACAGAAGTGTATAATGTTCATTAGCCAGTTGGCGTCTAATATGTTACTTTATGTTAATGATAATTTTTTTATTAAAAATGGTCTTTTTTAACGTTCAATAAGTGATTTTATGATCCTTATGTTGAATAAAAAGATTTTCATTCATTCATTCATATGTAATATAATAAATTACGTAAAATATACTAAACATGTTTTATTCTTTACCCGTATTTCTTTTAGGCTTGTATATTTGGTGGATATTTCGATAATTTTGATATGCAATTATGTTTTTTTTTGTACTATCGATTGTTGTATTGTTTTTAAGAAACAAATGCTTGATACTGTGTATATCACGAATGTAAAGCTTGTCGGGATGAGATAGAGGTCAGGAGTGTACCTATATAATATAACAGTATTCTGCAACACGAAACCCGAATAGACAAGATATATTATTTGACGATCTCCGTGGCGCGATCAGTTAGACACCTGAACGCTAATCGTGAGGTCCCGGGTTCGATTCCCGGTGGAGGCAGAGTTAAGAACTACGCTTTCCTGCTGCCTTCCAGTATGGTCGTTGATTATATATGCTATTTATGTATTAATCTATATATAATATGTATACATTTCTTAAATATACGTTGACTAGTATTCTTAACACAAGTCTTAAATGTACTTACCAAGGGACTAGTTCAATTGGTGTAATAATGTCCTAATATTATTATTATACTACTTTGAAGGTACAGCAAAACATCACGAGGAAACCTGCCAATTAAGCAGAATAAAATCGACACTGTGTATATTTGAACTTTTTCTTTATTCTAAAAAATATAATTTCATATTCTTTATAACAGACACCTTCACATTATAAGTACAATTTGGACGATAGTTATAATTACGAACAATTTTAATAATATTCTGTAGGAGTTTTGAAGCCATATACATATTGTGTATAATCAATAGAAAGAAAATTGGTATCTTATAATTTGACAAATACGATTATATACTGTAAAAATTATATATCTATTAATAAACCTGCTTATATGAACAAATACTATTTAAAAACCAAAATTTATTTTTGTCATACATTTCATAATTACTATTACATTATTTGAATATACATAATTTCGGTTAGTCAATATCTATCTTTAAGACAATAATTATTCACAAGAAGCAATAGGCTTCTAGTTTCATTATTACTTGGCAGGTTTTATAAACAAAATAAATGATATTTAAACATATTATCACGGGTTTTGTATCATTACGAATGAAGAGTAACAGATCAAAGTGCATTAACTCCACACCGCCGAATAGTATCAAAATATTTTAAAACGAATACAAAAACAACGCATTCACGACCATTAACCCTTGCGGGGTAGTCAGAGGTTTGTCCATCTCCGCAATTGCGAAAGTAATAATACTATGGCCACCTCGAACCCACGTGTTGACCAGATAGTCAGTACTCAATGAGACAGGAGGTAAGCCATGTCGCCATTAACAAGCACTAACTATTACCTATTCGGGGAACAGGTAGGTTTCCTCACGATGTTTTCCCTCACCGTAGTATTCGACGCATTTCGTAAATATATTTTTATTACGAAAATATAATGTTAAATGTTATTAAACTTTGATTACTTACTTCTCAAATAGTAGCTTTACGTTTTGTACTATGTATACTAAATATATACGAACTTAATCTTATAAATATAGTAAAATACGTCTATGGACAAGATTGAATAGAATCTTAACTTTTTAGATAATTCAGAAGTATGTGCATATGGTGGCGCATTCAAAACGGTCAGTATGGGAAAGTTTGAAACTATAAGAGATACGAAGATTTGTTCTTAGGAACCATGTCTACGATATTGATAAAAATTAAAACTGCATTCATACTTTCTTTGAAAAACCAACTGTATCCAGTACGGGAATCGAACCCGGTTGCTTTGAAAAAATAAACTTGACCTTTTCACTTTTTCTTTTTAAATATCGATTGTGTAGGTCTTAAGCTGTAAATGTCTCTATTAAACATGATGTCCAAAATGAATAAAATGCATTGCTTTGGCATACTTTAGTTTATCATAGTAGTTTACATACACCGTTACAGTACTCAACAAGTTCAGACATGTTAAATTGTCTCTATGGCTGTTTGTAGTTTTGTACCTCTCTACTTGTTACATACACCATATCATGTGGCATTAGCATTGCATTAATCGTTTTAAAAAGTTTTGTTATCTACAATAATCAAACACTAACAATCTATTGAAAAGTCCACTTAAAGTGACGTGTTAAACCATATTTGAAAATTTCTTGTGGGGTTACGTTAAGAATGAATTTTACAAAACAAGCTATGACACCGTTGAAAACCTAAAATTAGCAAGAGAGTCAAATTTAACGCAAATCCACTACATTAAAATACAAAATTAAATAGTAAGATCGTTACCTAAACGTGTTGAATATTGTATTGAAAACAACGGTGGTCACTTAGAACACCTACTATGATAAATTAAAGTATGCCAAAACAATGCATTTTATTCATTTTGGACATCATGTTTCATAGAGACATTTACAGCTTAAGACCTACACAATCGATATTTAAAAAAAAAAGTGAAAAGGGCAAGTTTATTTTTTCAAAGCAACCGGATTCGATTCCCGTACTGGATACAGTTGTTTTTTCAAAGAAAGTATGAATGCAGTTTTTATTTCTATCAAAATCGGTGACATGGTTCCTAAGAACAAATCTTCGTATCTCTTATAGTTTCAGACTTTCCCATACTGACCGTTTTGAATGCGCCACCCTGTATATGTAATGTTAATTAAAGTGAAATTACGAACATTAATTTAAATTTAGTACATTCGCATAGAGTAGTAATAATTCGTTTTTGTGACAGTCCATTCATTGGTAAAGTAAAGATTTCTTAAAACTGGCAACATTTGTGTACTTAAATACCCTTATTACCCTAGCAACATTTAGAAATAGGCCTGCATACATACCTATGTCTTAAGAGAGGTAGGCAGGTATCAAACAACAAATAGTCATTTCATAATTGCAAAAACATTTAAGCATAGATTTCATCTACGATTATAGGTATCTATAGAAGCACGTTTGTTATTCATATTTTTCTTATCTTAAGATTACACATTGGTATAATATGTGAACAGTTTCATAATTCGTTTTCAATTTACTTTACTAATACATAATTTCATGGTTTAAACTTTAATAAATTTACATGCAAATCAATTATAAAGTGCTTATTTTTATGTAAGAACTGAAAGTATACTGTGAAGAATATGTTTGCTATCTAATTTACATAATATAACCATATGATTGAGACGATATATTATAAAGAATGTAGCATAGAATAAGTACAAGCTGGTACGGATCATACGGTATAATGTCAGCAAAATAAACGTAGATTTTTGTGACTATACAACACAGTATTTGTGCAAGAGAAATGAAAATGTACTTTATTACTTAAAAAAATCATTAAATAAGTAAATAGTAAATATTTAAACAAATATCTACTAATACATAATAATGGTAAATTATTACCTAAAATAGCACCAATGAAACTGGTTTAGCAATATAATAATAAATTCTCATCTAACATAACACAATAGTTGCATTGGAATGTCAATGAATAAAATGGATTTTAAATATTTAGTCTTTAAAATGATTTTCGTAGTCAAAACTTGGTAAAATTGAGACCGTAGGATAATTTCACTGTATATAACTTCTATAATATTTTGTAATCCTTGATAAGCTTTTAGCATGCATTGTCGCTGGCTATAATGAACATTTATTTTTATATAATCTTGCTTTGAAAGCAAATATTTACGCATTATGTGTCACGCGATATTCACAAAAAATATCTTCATAAATTATTTTATAATCGAAACCCTTACGCTGGGCTAGCCAATTGACATACATATATACATTCACGAATTTTAATCACTTTCGGGGTGGACTGAACTTCAGAAGTACATATATGTAGTATCTCTCCAAGTAAAATATATAAAATTGTACGCACAGGGTTTTACGATTTGATTAAGGACCCTGTTATTCTACACAATAAGTACGAAATTAAGTTCCTATATACCTTTAATCCATTAATAATCACTATAACCAGCGACCGTGTATGCAGAGGTTAACCTTAACCTTACACGTGTAAATACTGGGCGACAAATATCCTTAGGATCCGGTTCAGGTTTTCTATCGTGTCGAAGTCCAGAGCCGTGTAGTCGTCTTCTGGGAGATGCCACACCGCTGGGAATGGCGTGGAGATCAGGTGGAGGATGGCCACGTCTGATGGAGAAAGTGGTATATATAGACAAAAACAAACGCATTCACGACCATTAACCCTTGCGGGGTAGTCAAAGATTCAGGTGTCCATCTCCGCAATTGCGAAGGTAGTAATTCTATGGACACGTCAAACCCACGTGTTGACCAGATAGTCAGTACTCAATGTGACAGGTGGTAAGCCATGTCGCCATTTCTCTATCCATCGCCTTAGAAACGTAGGGGCTTGAATATATGTATCTAATTAACAGTGTCAAAGAAATCGTAATAATCAGCGAAATATTTAGTGACAATTAAAAGTATAAATACAGTCAAAGATGGGGGAAAAGTTCAAGTCGGTACCTAGTGAATACATAGTCAACACGTGAGTTCGATCATGCAATCACTAACTCCGCAATTGCGATTATGTACGCAAACTTCCGACCATCCTGAATACTCGTATTAACGCAATGTATTTGTATAACACATTTCTACGGTGAAAACATATATATTATCTTAGAAAAAGTCAGAATCAATCGCCTACAGCAACTCAAATATCAAAATCAACAACACGTTTTATCACAGACGGTCATTAATCTACATTAGACCAAGCCCAACATTACTCAATTTCAGTGATCGAACAAGCGGATGAGCTAACGCGATTACCACCTCTATTATCACATTGTACTTAACGAAACACTTGTATAACTATTAAGAATGCAACAATAGATTTCAACAATTATTGTTCTCATTGGAAATTAACGTCACATATCAACCATTGAAAATACTTTTTCCTGAGTCTTTTTCTTCTATTGTTTTGTGTCACGGGTGACGTTATTAAAGACTAAAATAGGAAGAGACTTAGATATATTTTTCATATCAAAAGTAGGGTTTGGCAGAATAAAATTGTATACAGTCGTCCCCAAAGACTAACTAAGTCAAGTTTAATACTGGCTATCTAGTATAACATTGTCTTTGTATATCCAAAGACCTTCGCAGTGGTCGCTGAAATCATTGACCACCCTGATGCGTATGTTGTGGTCAATAGTTAAAATACATTTAATGACCTTCCCTTGAGTAGTTAGCGGGTACACCACAGTTTTATTGGTCATATTGCATTTGATTCCCACATTTATCCTTTCAAGCGTGTGACTGATGTATATCTTATAACTTGTAAGAATGATTACAAAAATTCGTTAAAGGTATTTTTTATTAATCAATGCATGCTCACAACTCCCTCTTTAGGTAGTCAGGGGTTGTACCTTCACCATCAATTTAGAATTTTGATGGTCTTTGGTAACATTAAACTGACTTCGTACCTTATACCGTAAATCATTAAATCAATTTCAACCAAAAGACCGAAGTAATCAGAAGTTGACTTATCAATCTTCTATATTTTGGAGTTGGTGATTCATTGTCAATCTCGAACCAAGCCAAAACACTATCACGAACAATAATCCTAGCTCGGAAATCAAAGTTTCATCCCCACCAAACTACTACTTCCTAATGACTACTGCACTAAAACCTACTAGAACATTATATAACTATCTAGTGATACGCGGGCTTCGAATGACCCATACCTAACATGCCTTCAAATTTCTGAGATGGGCATTCAAGCCTCTGATTACCCCGCCATAATAAAAAGCGGAATGTATAGGTATACACAAGTCGTGAAGCGTATGTTTATGTATGTATGTATGTTCTATAACTATAAACTAGAACAACACAGCACAAGTAAAACTTACTCCTCCTAAGAAACGGCAAGTGGTCATCCTCCACATAGGACGCTGATGACGAACTAACGAAGAAGGGGCTCCGTCTGGTGCTGCTACTCTTCAGCCCCCCCATGGAGGCGAGGCGGCGCTCCGTCTCCGCCAGCTTGCTGAACCACTGGTTGGTGGAAGCGAAGTGGTTCACGAAGGTCGGATTGGGAGCGCCCAGGAGATCTAGCAGGACTAACATGTCCTGGAAAGGTTTACATGTTATTATGATCATATTTGGCATTTTCATTGTACCTCTTAAAATTAAACTGTACTAAGAACTTCTAAGGGAAGAGTGTCTCTCCCGAGATACAGTCAATAGACTTGTTTAGGAGAGCACTTCCCATTTTTGTAACTAGTTTAAGATTTTTGTGAAATATTCTTTTTAAACTTTTTTTTTTATACTTTTTATATGAAAAGAAGGAAAATATCGTGAGAAAACCTACTTGTACGAGTATATATACTCAATGGTATGAAATAACGACACTGATTAGCTGTTATACTGAGTAGGGGAGACTCGGGTTTGAAGTTCAGATTTTAGAGTAATACATCTATTACTCTACTTATTATTATATGCAGAATTTCTTCTTCTTTCAAAATCTGCATTGAAATCCAATAAAATAGCAATATATTTTAGTACAGATTGATTTTACTATTGAAACGCCTAAGAGTCAATGGACTCTATTGGGCGATGGGCTAGAAATCTCCAATATATGAAGACCTCCGGGGCGCGATCGGTTAGCCGCCTGAATCTGAACCGCCGCCGCTAATCGTGAGGGTTGTCGCGGTGTCCTGGGTTCGATTCCCACTGAAGGCAGAGTTAAGAACTACGCTTTTATTCTGCTTTCTAGTCTGGTTGTTGATTACATATGTAATATATGTATTTATGTGCAAAAATTAAGTATATTTTCCTAAATATACGTTGACTAGTACCCTTAACACAAATCTTAAATGTACTCACTAAGGGGCTAGTTCAATTGGTGTAATATTGTCCATGTATTATTATTATTAAATATTATATAATATACATTCCATCATGGACCCGACAATTTTGTAACAAGTTACCTTATACATATTATATTTTCATGAGACTGAGGCACGTTGTAGAGGCTCAAACTTATGTATAACGTCTGTATACATTCACGTCCTTTAATCTCTTTTTGAGTGGACTGAAACTCGGAGGTATTATATCTATTTGGTCACGTTTTAGCATGATTATTGGGGTTACAATGACAAAAAAGGCACATTGGTGGCAGGTTGCTAGCCTATCGCCCAATAGATAGCATTTACCCTAGTCCCTTGTCCTACCACATGCCGGGATGAACGGTAGCTATAGTATATTCGCATTAAGAAAATAGTGACGTCATCATGTCCCCACGATTTGACCAATGAGACGTGACAACGGTTGTCCGCCATTGGTCGAAGAGACTTGTTTTCTCATTATCTAACGTCTTATTGGTCAGTTTACTTTTGTATATCATGACGTCATTACTTAACTCGAATAGACTATAGTTAGCATTGTTTTACGTCCTAGCTAGCATGGGATAAACGCTTGTTGTACACTGATTTATTTTTATAGAGTAAAGCTAATATTTAGAAGTTAGGTAGTACCAAAGGTGGCAATTAATATACAGTTTGTTATCGAGTGAAAAACGTGCGCAACTAGAGATCGCGCCACATACGGTGGCAGTTGGAGGCGTCGCCACAGTCGCGTAATTCAGTGTTACCAGTAAACACGCCAAAACTAGCACTCACTGTGCCATACGGCTCGAAACATTATAGGTTTCATTTGTAACGATCTTTGGTTGCAGAGCTATAAACTCAAATAAAACAAATTAATATATCAAAGTCAAAATATGTTTATTATACTATTTCAAACATGATTAATAATTAACGGGACTTATCCTTCTTATTATATATTACATATATTATGTGTTCCTTCACTCTGTCCGCAATAGACCGTTTAGTCTGTTCGACATAGGATTTCCCACAGCTGCAATCAATCTTATACACACCCTTATATCTTATATCATGAGTATAAATCGCGAATCTCTTAAAACTATTATTTCAAACATGGCACTGAGCATTGTCTTTACATATTTTTTACCGAGGTTAGATCAGCGGAGACCCTAGCTTGGAGAAGAACTAACAAGAAACTCCGGAAATCAATTTATTATAATCACCCTTAACAAACATAAAAATTACAAAGAGTGGGCAAAAAACACAACGCTGGTAATACTAAATTTACTTTTCATACAAAATAACACGCAATGGCGGAAACGTCAAATTTAGTTCCAAGTTTGGCTACTGCCACCGTATGTGGCGGGTACTCTAAGATCAATTAAAAATACCCAAAGCACAGATAATATAATACTACAGCCCATAGATTGAAATTAAATTGTACAGTCGTGATATTAGTATGAAAATTGATTGTTATTGAAAATTAATTGAATTATGAAAAATAGTTAATAGGAAAAGTATAATTACTTTTACTTTTATTATTGTCCCGTGCTAATCTGGCAAGTAAAAAGAATGCTAACTAGTTGCTGTTGCTCAGGGTTTGTCGTAGTAAGCGATTAAGGAATTTTTTTGACGATAAGCTAGCAACCTGTCAATGTTCCAATATGACCTCACAACAATCATATTCATTGAAAATATTATTTTGGTTATATTTTATCTACAAGGTTCTATTCAACCCGAAAGGGACTAAAGGACGTGAATATATAGGAATGTATTACATCTATATTCTGTCTACCCCTACAGGGAAGTCGTAGCAGTGAAACAATAGTGTGACCTTTCAAAGATCACTCGCGTCAGTGGGAGGAAAGTTGAAACCCTGTGACGTCAGAGAGTTATTACAAACTTCATGTACTGACGTCAAGAGTCACTTGGAACCCACTACAGAGCAAATTGAAATAAACCCCTATAAATGTATTATGCAATGCAATGAGTCTAGGAAGAAAATACATTTACTCACTTACAATGAAAATAATATTGATTTATTTTATTTACTACGTACGTCAGCCTAACAAACTTTTTGATATTTATATCAACACCTAACGGCGCACTTGGTGTAAACGCCATTTTTTGTGATAATAAGTTAAACATACATACATACGCTTCACGACTTGTGTATACACACTCCCTTTTTTATTATGGCGGGGTAGTTAGAGGCTTGAATGCCCATCTTCGAAATTTCGAAGGCATGTTAGGTCATTCGAAGCCCGCATATCACTAGATAGACAGCACCCAAGGTGATAGGTAGTGAACCGTATCGCGGTATACAGGCACTGACTATTACCTATCCTGAGGGATAGGCAGGTTTCCCCACGATGTTTTCCCTCACCGTTAGCGACTGTAAATTATGTACGTAAATGAAAAACACATTTCTTAAATTTCATTCATTGGTACATGCCAGAGTCGGGATTCGAACCTAGGATCTTTCTCATACGAAGTCCGAGGTCTCACTCACTGGACTACAGCCGCTATTAAATATACAGTTCGATTAAATTTGCGTCGATTGGTGTTGGTTTCATGGCGATATGACGTCTCGCGTTTTGACGTCTTGGCGGTCAAAAATATTGGAATTTTTGTTTTTGACGAAATATTTTTACTTAGCCTTTAAGTTTGCTAAATGGCGTTTAAGACAAGTGCACCGTTATGTGTAAATATAAACCTATACAGTTTAGCCCTTCAATCCATTTCGTGGTGGATAGGAAATTAGAGAGACGATTAAATCTTCTAGGTCACTTATTATAGTGCATTGATATGGAATTATATTTAATATTATAGTGCATTGATATGGAATTTTGGTTATATGGTGCTCACCATTTTTACAACTAAAATGACTAGACTTATCTTATAAATGATAACATTTGGATATAGTATCCTGAACCTATTTAGTAAAGACTTAAGTCGCTTAGGTATATTTTACGTAACTCTGCATTCAATTATATTAATATTTTTTTCACCTAGACAATACAATCAACGAACAAATAAATAAATATTTCGACGACCTCCGTGGCGAAATCGGTTAGACACCTGAACGCTGAAGGAGGCAGAGTTGAGAACAACGCTTTTCTACTGCTTTCCAGTCTGGTTGTTGATTATATATTTTGTATATGTATGTATTTATCTATGTATAATATGTATACATTTCTTAAATATACGTTGACTAGTACCCTTATAACAAGTCTTAAATGTACTTACCAAGGGGCTAGTTCAATTGGTGTAATAATGTACAATGTTTTTTTTTAATATCTTTTCGATACGTAATTTAATCGATGCTTTTGTTATATTTCTAGAATAACAATCACTCGCTCCGTTATTAGTTCCCAGCCACCTACTCTGGGGAATGATGTTTGACCTTCCATTTTTAAAATGGCACAACCGTTCATTTCCTACGTAGTGCTGATAAAATATAAAAATATTTTGGGTCACAGAAATGCTGTGTCCGTTTTAAAATATCTGTTAAACTCTATACTCGGATCTTATATTAGTGCATTATGCTAATATATGTATTATGATGTTCTAAACAAATATAGTATAATGTCGACTGATATGTAGGTTTTTTCTTTTCTACATGTACATGGATATTATTTATAGAAATATCTAAGAGATGAAAAATCCCTGAAAATCTTACGAAAAGAGCGAGCTAAGGAAGCAGAGATTCGAACCCGAATCTTTAGATTACCAGCGCATTCAATTACCTGCTACACCTCTATCACTCTGCTTACGATATCGCAAGAATAACGCATAGGTATTATTGTTTCGACTTATTTCGATGTCTTTCAAGATAAAATAATAATTTAAATAAAACGACTATAAAGATAATTGTTTGCATTGCCTTAGCAAACCATCACCACCCCCAAGTTTGAAATAAATGTATGTAAGTTATGTCCTAATTTATATACAAAGCCTTTTGCTCTGGATTTTATATTGTCTATGGCTCATTTTACGTCTTCGAGAATTTAAGACAAGGCATCTAAATATAATGTAACAAGAAACCTAAATTATACGTCTAAAACTCCGTTCCGTTTTTCACAACCCCATAACATAGTAACTTAATACCCCTTTCACCCGATAACATGTTAATTAATTGCGTAAAACGAAACGGTATGAATATTAATGAAATTACAGGAGCTAGAGATCCCGCCACATAAGCTGGCAGTAGCCGAACTTGGAACTAAATTTGACGTTTCCGCAATTGCGTGTTATTTTGTATGAAAGGTAAATTTAGTATTACCAGCGTTGTGTTTTTTGCCCACTCTTTGTAATTTTTATGTTTGTTAAGGGTGATTATAATAAATTGAATTCCGGAGTTTCTTGTTAGTTCTTCTCCAAGCTAGGGTCTCCGCTGATCTAACCTCGGTAAAAAATATGTAAAGACAATGCTCAGTGCCATGTTTGAAATAATAGTTTTAAGAGATTCGCGATTTATACTCATGATATAAGATATAAGGGTGTGTATAAGATTGATTGCAGCTGTGGGAAATCCTACGTCGGACACACTAAACGGTCTATTGCGGACAGAGTGAAGGAACACATAATATATGTAATATATAATAAGAAGGATAAGTCCCGTTAATTATTAATCATGTTTGAAATAGTTTAATAAACATATTATGACTTTGATATATTAATTTGTTTTATTTGAGTTTATAGCTCTGCAACCAAAGACCGTTACAAATGAAACCTATAATGTATCGAGCCGTATGGCACAGTGAGTGCTAGTTTTGGCGTGTTTACTGGTAACACTGAATTACGCGACTGTGGCGACGCCTCCAACTGCCACCTTATGTGGCGGGATCTCTATATGAAGGTCGATGGATAATGAGATTGACGGCTCGATCAAGCACTAAATCGAATTGATTATGTATTTATTATAAACTTCATTTAACATAATTCGATTAATTCGATTCGCATTTTCGCCGATAAAACTCATTGGCGTCTTTTAATCCCAGTCAGGGTGGACAAAAACTAGGATACGAAATATATGCTTGGACAGTTTAAGCTTAGTTTGTAAGTTGTGTAGGCATTCATATGGAACATAGGTCGGCTGTCCCAAACCAAAACCTAGTATGAGCCAATTTGTTATCAATTTTTTTTCGATATTTCTTAATTTATTATTAAACTGCGTCTAATACAATAAGACTAGCTGCTCTAACGCACTCAGAACTAAAGGTTATACTTATTGCTTTTATAACTGTATACTTTTGACTTTTAGACAGGTACATAAAATGGCTCTTACTAGGTTTTGGTTTGGGACAGCCGAGGTGACTAATGGCTAGCCCTTCGCAAATAGATTTCACCATTTTCTAGTCCCTTAGTAGTCTCCTTCTACATACTGGGTAGAACGGCATCTTGTTAGTATTCTATATACGTCCCAGACTCGTACGAAGCAAAAGTTACATATTGTACTCGTATTTATATGATGTGATAGAATCTATGTGTACATAAAAGAGTTCACAGTACTTACAATATTTATAATAAATATTGATACTGGGATTTTCATTAGTGGCAATGAATACTTTAATATTTATACTATTATTATGATATTGGGTACAAAAAAACCTATAATGGTTATAAAATGTAACTATATGACATAAATAAAAAAAAATCTAAAGAAGCTTATTAGTATATAGTTTTTTAAGCTAAAGACCTGTACAGATACGATTTTTTTATAATAAACTAGTGACCCGCTCCGGCTTCGCACGGGTATAAAATATATAGCCTACTCCACTATTTAATGGATGTTATTATACATATAAACCTTCCTCTTGAATCAATCTATCTATAAAAAAAAACGCATCAAAAACCGTTGTGTAGTTTCAAAGATTTAAGCATACAAAGGGACATAGGGACAGAGAAAACGACTTGGTTTATACTATGTAGTGATAAACTACAACTCACCATCCTATGCAAGTAGTTAGTCCCAAATTTGTAGGGTGTCTTCTCCCATTTCTGGGCCAAGTGTCTGGCTCCATATATGGAGTCTCTGGGTCCCCACGCCTTGAACGCCTCCTCACCATCGAAGAACAGGAGCATAAGGCTTAGAGGCCTCGTCTTTAAGGGTTCTAGCCGAGACTTCATCACTTTGGCTAAGTTGAGCATCATACTGCATGGTACTGCGGAGTCTGTTGCGGCTGGTGGGTGAAAAGGAACAATAATGTTGTATATTCACATCCTTTAATAACATTTAGGGGTTTGAATGTTGCAGATATCACTCGATTGGTTAAGCACCTGACTAATAGTGAGATCCCTGGTTCGATTCAAAGTGGAGTTAAGAACTACGCTTTTCTTTAGCTTGCCAGTCTGGTTATTGATTATATATGTATTTAGCTACAACTATATAATATCTATATATTTCTTAAATATAATCCAAGGGACTAGTTCAATTAGTGTAATAATGTCCTAAATATTATTAATCGTTACAACAAGGTGGGTTTGACACGTAATAGGTTCCTTGTTCCCTAAAGATTCCTTTTTACAATCAAGACATGCTGAAAGGCAGTTAGCATTCTATTTAAATGTCAGACTAGTACAGTAGTATGAATAATAACATCAAATTTACAGGTATACATACACATAAAATGTATAAAAGAAGACAATCTGGGCACTAATTGGAATAAAAGACGTAGATTAAACTTACCTAGAAACTCATATTCCCTCACATACTTGCTGTCATAATGACAAGCCAGGACGAGATACCGATCAGCATCCGGATTCAACGTCCCAATAATATTCCTGAACTTCAACTTGCCAAAGATTGGAGTATCATCAACAAACTTGTCTTCGGTGACTGTAAAATCATTATCCTTCAGTTCTTGTACTATGAAATCTGCCACCCTCTCGTGGTTTTGGGTGCCAACCACTCTTGGCACCAGGATCTGATTGAGCACTCTCTTGAAGTCTTCCATGTCAGATAGACTGACGAGTTCTTGTAGTTCATTGTCTTCTAAATTCAGAGCTTTGTGTGTGCGCTGTGAATTAATTTAACAGATTGTAAACATATTCATCCTATCTACAAGTCTCTCAGTTTTACTAGGTATACTGCAGTAATAAATATTGAGTGGTTTTTTTTCTACTATTGATTCCATAATAAATAATTTCCATTTCTATTTCCATAATAATTATATGTATTGTATAATAAAGAAATAACTAAATATTAGGAGAAAAAAATATTGTAAATACAATGTACCTAACAGCCATCTCATACAATTAATTTTAATGTTAGAATTTATGAAAGGAATAATTCGCTGGCAACCAGATATTACGCAAATAATAAAAAAAGTTTTAATAAAAGAATATTATGAATAGTTCTGAGGAATCCTAAATAGAATGAACAACTGTTACCAAAATATCTATATCATTTCATACCTGTCTACTAGATAAATTAGATCATTGTTTGTTAATATTAATTGTTAATAATTGTTGCAAAAGGTTTTTGTTTTTTATGTTGGGCAATTCATTACATATTCTGACATAAAACTAATGTAAGAATAGTTATGATTATATACTTATTACTACTAGAAATTTAAAATCATTAAAGCATGGTAATCTTTTTTATTGGAAACTTAAATAAAATTCTATCAAAATTCTGGGAATCAACATAACAGGTGTATTACTTAATACCAATATCTACACAACATTTTTCATATCAAACAATCAATCAAGAATCTGATTAGCTTGATAAATTTATTAGCCAAGTATTGGACATCGAAATTAATGTCAACTTGCCGAGATAAACAACTTTTCAGATAAGTAGATTCCAAAATATAAACTTACTTTCTCCAAATAAAACTTCTCAGATGTTTCCGAGTTTACGAAACTCAAACTCACGAGACTAGCGAACAGCAAAAAGACGACCACACGTGACATTTTCACCACAACTTCTAAAGACACGACGTGTTGTAACGAAAGCAAAGCTTATAATATATCTGAAATTACTAGACACAACTAACTATACAACACGTAACTATCTACGCGCAGAATCCTTAGGCTATACCACATTTATTGAATGAAACAAATCACTAGATCAACTATAATTTAGCAACTTATCTTAACTACAATTTAAATGTAATTAACACTTGTTTATTCATTTAAAATCTACATAAACAATAAAAACCTTCACTGGATACAAACAAAACATATGATTTTGATGTTTCGTTGAGCCATTCACTTTACCTGTCAGTGCAATGATGTCATTGAAACATAAAACAACTTTTACACTATTATGGTACTACTTATACGTAACGTTATTACGGTGTAAAACCATTATAATTGATCATTATCAATCTCCCGAAATGTGTATTTATGAAAATGATTTATGAAGTATTTAAGTGGAAGGGCGGTTACGTAGGGGCCGACCCAATAAAACATATAACAGTCAGATAAAATAGATGCGTTGCCCTTAGCGAAAATAGGGACTCTTCTCGACAGATCCACGTTCTGTCTTGCAGTGGCGCTGAGGTTGGGTGCTAGGGTCAGTGAACCACATCGCTGTCGCTGTGGAGAGCGGGTGAACCGGCCTGGTTACCATGGCCTCTCCTGCTTACGTAGTGGCGGTCTAGCCTCTAGTCTAGTCTAGTCTTGCCAGCGTGCGTGTCCCGTCAATTATGGAACCGTCCGGGTTGCTTCGCGTCGATGGTAAGAGGCCCGACGGTTGCACGCTCGTTCCTTGGAAGAGTGGGATGGTGTTAGTGTGGGACGCATTGGCCTCATCTCACGTTTCTAAGTCTGCTGTCGGGGCTGGATCAGTCGCGTCTGCCGCAGAAGGACTGAAGCGGAATAAGTACTCGAATTTGGGTCCTGAGTACATCTTCAGCCCTTTTGCGGTAGAAACTATGGGGCCATTGGGTCCAGACACTGTGACCTTCTTCAACGATTTGTCTGGTTGCCTGAAGGAGGTCAGCGGGGACCCAAGGGCTGGGGCTTATTTTGGCCAAAGAATTAGTTTAGCCATTCAGCGCGGAAATGCTGCCAGCATCTTGGGCACTCTCCCTGTTGGCAGTGATTTGGCTCAAATATTTTATTTATAGTTATCTTATAATTTATTTATAAATAATTTTTTATACAGTCAGATAGACGCTATATTGAAAAAGGGTGACGTAAGGAGTAGCTATAACCGCCGAGTGTGTATGAGAAGATAAATGAGTGTTAATAATCTGAAAGTGGGCTGTCAGGATCGGGACAGTTGGGTATCCGTGATCTCTTCCTAACCCTCTACAGGAAATCAAGTGTGATGTATATGTATGTATGTGTATTTATAATAACGAATACTATTTCCAATGCAAACAGTGCCATAGTTATATTACCAGATCGAAAAGAATGTGTAGGTGGATGCATTTTAAATAGTCCTGTGCTATTCTGGGCCGTAAAAAAAATGCTTACTGCCGTTCTGCTCAGTATGTCGTAGGAGACGATTAAGGGACTAGGGGTAAATAGAATCTATCGGGCAATAGGCTAGGAACCTGTCACAAATGTTCTGTTTTGACATCGTTTATCTCTGAGTTTCTTTCTACCCCGAAAGGGATTAAAGACATGAATTTATGGCAGTGTGGCAGTACTTATCTGATATTCCTATGAAAGTAGTATGGTCAGCTGCTATGTTTCGATATCTATAGGTTTATAATTCCTAAACAACATAGAACGCCTCACTCCCTTTTAGCACTTATAGTACCTTTATAATTCACATCATATATCATTTCGAAGACGAGTGTGGGGTGCCCCCCGGGCCGGCATCGAATGGATGGCCACTGACAGGGAGAAGTGGCGTCGTGTGGGGGAGGCCTATGTCCAACAGTGAATTACTACAGGGTGATGATGATCATTTCAAATTTTACAGTCCGTTAAATCTAACACATCTCAAAATCGTCATACATATCAAAAGAAAAGGTGGCTGTCAATATAGGAATCTAATATATTATAAGGAATCCCGCAGAACTGAATTTGTATAATACAAGGTTATCTATCATACTGGGACGAAATAAAAGTGCATCATTTACATAAACCAGATATATTTCTTTATCACAGTATAACATACAAATTTTAGATTAGACATACATTTACAATTATTATTAATATTGAGCTAGTATAATATTCAAAATTTCAAACTTAATTATAAAGACATTTAAAATCTAACTCAAATCCTCTCATCTTACACTGGGTGGACAGAACCTTGGAGTTATAAAACCTCCTCTATCAGTATTACTATTGGGCTATTATGAAGACATTTACATAGAATGTTGAGACACTTTTTAAGCTATGCCACGAATACCTGCTATAGTATCTGCTAAACATCCTGTCTCACTTAGGAGTCTTATGGTCGTATTGATGCATTATCTGATTGTCAACCCTAGTGCTTATCACTACATAGTATAAAACTACAAGTATAAATTTATTATACATAGTATAAATTTTTGAAACTACGCAACGGATTTTGATGCGGATTTTTTTAATTGATAGAGTGATTCAAGAGGAAGGTTTATATGTATAATAACATCCATTAAATAGTGGAGTTGGCTATATATTTTATACCCGTGCGAAGCCGGAGCGGGTCGCTAGTGTTATATGATTGGATGTGCCAGGAGAGTCGATAGATACTATAGCATTCTATGTCTCAGCTAGTATGGAAAATATTGTTATTATCATTAATGTAAAAACCAATTCATGGTTCAATTGCATGAATTGGTTGGTCAATTCAATTGCATTGTTTTATTCATTCATGGAAGTCAAATTACAATTCAAAAATGATATTCCAAATTGAGCATAGTTTGTAAATTTTTATTCCTAACATATACACACACATCACGTTTGTTATCCCTTACAGGGTAGTCAGAGAATTGAATGACAATCTTCGCAATTGCAGAGTAATTTATGGTGATATGTATATTTTTAAAACTAGAATAATAATTTCAAGACACTTTTTGGAAGACTATTCCTAATAACAATATTATTTCTAAATTATTATAATTACTTAACTAAGTTAAAAAATAGATCTTGTAAATATTCAAAATTGCTTAATTATAAAATATGCTTATTACTTAAAAATATCAGTTATCAAATCTTACATTCTAGGTTATATTCTTAAAAACATTACAAAAATATTCGAAATTATAAATACGTGATATTAATTAATTACATTACAAATATCTTTTCTAATTACAATGTTACTTAACGATATTTCCTACGTATATTCACGCCTTTACGTCCCGAATGAAATATGCAGAGACTGTCTTTTGCCACCTTAAATAATCCTGACAAAACTCTTTTGCTTCACTCACACCCATTAACCTTCTCACACATGCTCTTCTGTTCTTTACGCTGCAAATGTTATATTAATATTTCTTCAATCAGCCTTAATATTAGTCTTTGCTCAATCAGCCTTAATACTAGGCTAGTATTTAAACGAACATCAAATAATATAAAAATGCACACCAAAAATACTGAATTGTACACCAAAATAAAACAGTCCCAACCCAAACCTAACCTTTGTTGTGCATTTAGCTATATTTCGGTCTACATTTCAGTATTTTTGATGGGATTTTAATTATGTTCCTTAGTTTTTCAACAGAGCATTATACTTTAAGTACGGTTTTCGTCCTCTTTGTATTTGGTTTGTGGTCACGGGTTAACTCGTTCAGGGTTCAAGTCCCGTTAACTTATAAAATGAATAAAACCATCACTCTAAAAATATTAGTCTGCTTGTCATTGAATTATTCTATAGTAAATAATTCAATGCACATCAAAAATACTAAAATGTAGACCAAAATATAGCTAACCTACAGCAGAGGCTAGTTTTGGGTTGGGACTGTATTATTCTGGTGTGGCTAGTTTATTTAGTATTATTTAGGTGTACAATTCAGTATTTTAGGCGTGAATTTTCGTATTATCTGATATTCCTTTAAACACTATCCATATGTATATATGTATCAAATCGGAGACATTCATCTCAAGGCGGGTGTACTTAGAGAACAACAGAAGAGCATGTAAGAGAAGGTTAATAGGTATGACTGAAGCTAGAGAGATTTGTCAAAAACATTCCAGGGGGCGATCTAGTCTCTTAGGGACTTAGAGGCGTGAATATACGTAACTATAAGGCACTAGTTCAACCCAGTAACCTGCGTGTTAAGAGCTTGGTGTAACTGCGCCCATAGTTTGGCAATATCAGCGTGATCTCCGGCGTGGGAATGGAACAGTTCTGGCAGGGAAGCCAGCGCCGCTACTCCGTAGGCACGGGACACTCTTGCTTCCTGGAATTAATGAGTTCGTTTAGGGTGGGAAGTTACTTAGAATGCATTTGAGTTGTTTTCACTATGACCTATATTGTTAAATTTCTTGCATAATAGTCAACGGCATGTTTAATGTGAGGCAAGATTCTTCTATTTCTTTCTTTCAATTCACCAATAATTATGTATCACTTGCTATGTCTAATTTTGCAGTCCGTAACGTGAGGAAATCTATGATAAAGAGATGGGCACTCAAGCCTTTGACTGCCTTGCCACAATAAAAAGGGAGTATATATAAAAAGTTATGCAGCGTATGTTTGTACTATAATATACAAGTATTAGCCGACATACCTCCAATTGGCACTTGAGCGCGTACCGGTGCCTGTCTCGCAGCACCCTGGCGGCGGCGGTGGCGGGGCTGGAGGACGCCGCCGCGGCCCTCTCGCCGTGCAGACCGTGCGTCAAACGGGAGTACAGAGACCTGGACATCATTAAGAAATACCTTTATTCAGTCGTAACTTAACAATGCTGATACTCATGCTATAAAACTAACATATATAACCATGATGTATATCAATCAATCAATCAGCCTATGTCAGTCCACTGCTGGACGTAGGCCTCCCCAAGGTAACGCCACAAAACACGATCACTCGTGGCCCTCAGCCAACCACTACCAGCGACCTTTTTCAGGTCATCGGTGAGTCGGTAATGATGTATATATGGGCATTATAAAGCAAGTAATATTCACTGGTAACTTAACAAACGCAATATTTATGGTAAAAAGGGACCTTGGAGATATTAGCATGTGTCCGAGATTTCAACGCGAAAGAGATTAAATGACAATATGTTATTGACATGATACGTTATTATGTTATTAACTTAGTGCTTACAGATCAGAATAAATTCAATATTTACCTGTATCCTTCGAGCGCATCTATAGCGAGTAGCATCTTACTGATAGCGCCATCTTCGGTCAATTCGGAGGCATCGCCATTGTCCTGCTGTTTGGAAGCCACTCTGAAACATAAATAATAAAATAGGTAACTATTAGACACACACTAATCTGGGACCAAAATAGAATGTAATTATCTGCCTTTTTTTTAAGGCTTGACCCACGAAAGTATCATTATTAAAATCATGAAAATAATTCAGTGGTAATACAATTGATTGTTAATCTTTATCCACGCCTTTGAGATAGTTATGGATTTAAATATAACGTACATATATGTATATAGAGCAAATTGGAAATATTCATTGGAAATTTGGACGTAACTTGACGTATTTGGGGCTTGGCTCTGTATCAGTGGGTACAGGGTTCAAATCCCACTTGAGCATGTACCAATGGAAATTAAGTTAAATGAATTTATATCTATATTTTCGTAATAAAAACACATTTACGACATGCATCGAATTATACGGTGAGGTAAAACATCGTGAGGAAACCTACCTCCCCGAACAGGTAATAGTTAGTGCTTGTAAAAGGCGACATGGCTTACCACCTGTCACATTGAGTACCTACTGACTATCTTGACAACACGTGGGTTCGAGGTGTCCATAGAATTACTAGTTCGCAATTGCGGAGATGGTAACCCGAACCTTTGACTATCCCACAAGGGTTAATGGTCGTGAACGCGTTTTGTCTTTTTTTGGAAACATTCTTAAAGAACTAAAGAATACGCATGAGAAAGAAAATGGACGTTATCGCAGCAAAATAGATTTGATCTTTCCAGATGGCAGTCGATAGTCTCTGCCTATCCAAAAGAGGAGAGGAGGCGTGAATATATGTATTTATGAAGTAATCACTACATAGTATAAAACAAAGTCGCTTTCTCTGTCCCTTTGTATGCTTAAATCTTTGAAACTACGCAACGGATTTTGATGCGGTTTTATTAATAGATAGAGTGATTCAAGAGGAAGGTTTATATGTATAATAACATCCATTAAATAGTGGAGTAGGCTATATATTTTATACCCGTGCGAAGCCGGAGCGGTTCACTAGTAATTGATAAACTTACAAAGCAGCCGCCCTTAAGGCAGTCCTCAAGGCAGGGGACGCGACAGGGGTAGCTAGAGATGAGAGGCTCGCTCCCAACTCTCTTATGTCCGAACGTTCGGCTTCTAATCGAGATTCCACTGTGAAACAAACATTTTAAATTTATAACAAGTAAAAGAATATTTTATTTACTATATGAGACCGGGTCGTCACGGTAAAAGTAAATAAAGATATAGATACCTTTATTACACCCGGCGTGAGTACAATTCGCGAGTGTTTAATAAGAAGTATAAGAAAGTCATTGTTTTAAGTAAGGAATGGATAGAACAGAGTTGTTATGAGCATAATTTAATCAAGGTAATATGTCAGTGAATAAATAACATAGTAACAGTGAAACCATTCATAGAAAAATATTTTTAAGAGATTCGCGATCTTTATTCATTTTACACGAAAACAAAAAACCATACAAGAAATACCTTTCTCAAAGATGGAGTAGAGCCGGGTAAGGCCGAGTTGCAGGATCTTCAGCTGCTCATGCTCCGTCGCGAACGCTGCTTGGAGACTCTCTATTGGCATTGTGTCCTGGAAATTCAAAAAGTTGGTTTTAGGAACAATGATAATAATTTATCCTAATTTTACATTACAATAGAGTATTATTCTTATTTTCTTTTTATGCATTCAAAAAAGTGACCTAAGAGACATTAACAATTCTCCAAAGTTCTGTCCACCCCGAAAGGGATTTAAGGACGTGTATATTTGTACATAATCAACACAACAAAAAAAGGCAAACGCGATCACAACCATTAACCCTTGCGGGGTAGTCAGAGGTTCAGGTGTAGTAATTCTATGGCCACCTCGAACCCACGTGTTAACCAGATAGACAGTACTCAATATGACAAGTAAGCCATGTTGCCATTTACAAGCACTAACTATTATCTGTTCAGGGAACAAGTAGGTTTCCTCACGATGTTTTCCCTCACCGTAGTATTCGACGCATTTCGAATCGACGTAAATGTATTTTTTATTACGATTATTCAATAGAACACCTAAAATAGACTCATTGTGTAACTACACTCACATTAGCCGCATCCTGCGTCCCCAGCCAGCATGAACTCATCATGCCTAGGCTTCTCTAAGTTAGGTCTAGGTTCGCACAGGAAAGCTCTAAGGTCTGCATCATGGGCCAGCTGCGGATGCCTTGCAGCCAGGGTCAGCCAGCGCTGGAGTGCTGCGCGCCTCTTCTGGAGGAAACGGACTCCACCACCTCCTACTACTACCCTTTTGGGCGGCAGGTGGCTTATTGCCCTAGAAAAGAAGTGTCAATAAGTTAACAACAATAGTAGAAAGGAATATGTAGTAGGTACTATTGGCTAATGGCCTGGTGCCTTTAATAATTTTACCAGTAATCTATAATAATGTATAAGTCTTATAGTGAGTTGTTCATCTCAAAGGCAATCAAAAGATGTGTATATTATGTGTAAATATATTTGACAAAGTAGTCTGTATGATATGTTGTGATTAATTATAGGTATTAATATTTAAAATAATCTGTACTGATAAACATATATAAATTCACATCTCAGATACAACATCTATAAACTGTATTCAAATCTCAGAAGCAAAAACTACATGCTTCTAAAAAACCAGTAAGTAATAAAAATTCATGCAGCAACAAAAATGATTAAAATTTTGCAATGACCTTGATTATTGAGTGATAACATCGTTAATATTGCCCAGAGTGTTATGTTACTTTAACATGCAAGGTTAAATTTGATTAATCAGTTATATGCTAGACTGGGATAATACAAAATAGTTGCTTTTCTTCTATATTGAAGAGACTAAATGGTACTAGGGGTAGATATTTGAGAATGTATTTGTTCACTCCAAAAGGTATTAAGAGACATGAGTACATGTGTATGTTATTAATAAGTACATCCTTCTTATACATTGCCTTACTTGATAAATAAAATGGGGACCCTATATATTCCTAAAACCTATGATTACCCCACATAGAATATCTGTTGTTATATGTATATAATGCTAGTCTGAGATAAAGTAATATACATATATGTATTTAGTTCCTTTGAAACCCTTGTGATTTATACGCATTTTATTTACTATATGAGACCGGGTCGTATTACAATAAATTAATAAAGATATAAATACCTTTATACTGTGTATTATTCTGTATAAATACTTGACATGAAAATAGATTATAACTCACCTGTAAGGATAT
>JAMBLF010001504.1:0-75950 GCA_030578115.1 Leucoptera coffeella
CGACAGTCCTTTTCAGGAATGTCCTTGAAGGACAATAGTACTTTTCAGGAATGTCCTTAAAGGACGATAGTCCTTTTCAGGAATATCTTTAAAGGACGATAGTCTTTTTCAGGAATATCCTTGAAGGACAATAGTACTTTTCAGGAATATCCTTGAAGGACAATAGTCGTTTTCAGGAAAATCCTTGAAGGATGAATGTCCTTTTCAGGAATATCCTTGAAGGATGATAGTCCTTTTCAGGAATATCCGTAAAGGACAATAGTCCTTTTCAGAAATGTCATTAAAGGAAGATAGACCTTTTCAGCAATATCCTTGAAGGACGAAAGTCCTTTTCACGAATGTCCTTAAAGGACGATAGTCCTATTCAGGAATATCCTTGAAAGACGATAGTACTTTTCAGGAATATCCTTGAAGGACTATTGTCCTTTTCAGGAATATCCTTGAAGGACGATAGTCCTTTTCGGGAATGTCCTTGAAGGACGATAGTCCTTTTCAAGAATATCCTTGAAGGACAATAGTTCTTTTCAGAAAAATCCTTGAAGGAAGATAGTACTTTTCAGGAATATCCTTGAAGGACGAAAATCCTCTTCAGGAATATCCTTGAAGGATAAGTTCTTTTCAGGAATATCCTTGAAGGACGATAGTCCTTTTCACGAATGTCCTTAAAGGACGATAGTCCTTTTCAGGAATATCCTTGAAGGACGATAGTCCTTTTCAGGAATGTCCTTGAAGGACGATAATCCTTTTCAGGAATATCCTTGAAGGACAATAGTCCTTTTCAGAAAAATCCTTGAAGGACGATAGACCTTTTCAGGAATGTCCTTGAAGGACGATAGTCCTTTTCAGGTATATCATTAAAGGACGATAGTCCTTTTCAGCAATATCCTTGAAGGACGATAGTCCTTTTCAGGAATATCCTTAAAGGACGATAGTCCTTTTCAGGAATGTCCTTGAAGGACGATAATCCTTTCCAGGAATATCCTTGAAGGACAATAGTCCTTTTCAGAAAAATCCTTGAAGGACGATAGACCTTTTCAGGAATGTCATTGAAGGACGATAGTCCTTTTCAGGTATATCCTTAAAGAATGATAGTTCTTTTCAGGAATATCCTTGAAGGACGATAGTCCTTTTCATGAATATCCTTGAAGGACAATAGTCCTTTTCAGGAATGTCCTTGAAGGACGATAGTCCTTTTCAGGAATATCCTGAAAAGACGATAGTCCTTTTCAGGAATATCCTTGAAGGACAATAGTCCTTTTCAGGAATGTCCTTGAAGGACGATAGTCCTTTTCAGGAATGTCCTTGAAGGACAATAGTCCTTTTCAGGAATGTCCTTGAAGGACGATAGTTCTTTTCAGGAATATCCTTGAAGGACAATAGTATTTTTCAGGAATATCCTTGAAGGACAATAGTCCTTTTTAGGAATAACCTAGAAGGACGATAGTCCTTTTCAGGAATATCCTTGAAGGACGATAGTCCTTTTCAGAAATGTCCTTGAAGGACGATAGTCCTTTTCAGGAATGTCCTTGAAGGACGATAGTCCTTTTCAGGAATATCCTTGAAGGACGATAGTCCTTTTCAGGAATGTCCTTGAAGGACGATAGTCCTTTTCAGGAATATCCTTAAAGAATGATAGTCCTTTTCAGGAATATCTCTAAAGGACAATAGTTCTTTTCAGGAATATCCTTGTAGGACGATAGTCCTTTTCACGAATGTCCTTAAAGGACGATAGTCCTTTTCAGGAATGTCCTCAAAGGACGATAGTCCTTTTCAGGAATGTCCTTGAAGGACGATAGTCCTTTTCAGGAATATCCTTAAAGAATGATAGTCATTTTCAGGAATATCCTTGAAGGATGAGTCCTTTTCAGGAATATCCTTGAAGGACGATAGTCCTTTTCAGGAATGTCCTTGAAGGACGATAATCCTTTTCAGGAATATCCTTGAAGGACGATAGTCTTTTTCAGGAATATCCTTGAAGGACAATAGTACTTTTCAGGAATATCCTTGAAGGACAATAGTCGTTTTCAGGAAAATCCTTGAAGGATGAATGTCCTTTTCAGGAATATCCTTGAAGGATGATAGTCCTTTTCAGGAATATCCGTAAAGGACAATAGTCCTTTTCAGAAATGTCATTAAAGGAAGATAGACCTTTTCAGCAATATCCTTGAAGGACGAAAGTCCTTTTCACGAATGTCCTTAAAGGACGATAGTCCTATTCAGGAATATCCTTGAAAGACGATAGTACTTTTCAGGAATATCCTTGAAGGACTATTGTCCTTTTCAGGAATATCCTTGAAGGACGATAGTCCTTTTCGGGAATGTCCTTGAAGGACGATAGTCCTTTTCAAGAATATCCTTGAAGGACAATAGTTCTTTTCAGAAAAATCCTTGAAGGAAGATAGTACTTTTCAGGAATATCCTTGAAGGACGAAAATCCTCTTCAGGAATATCCTTGAAGGATAAGTTCTTTTCAGGAATATCCTTGAAGGACGATAGTCCTTTTCACGAATGTCCTTAAAGGACGATAGTCCTTTTCAGGAATATCCTTGAAGGACGATAGTCCTTTTCAGGAATGTCCTTGAAGGACGATAATCCTTTTCAGGAATATCCTTGAAGGACAATAGTCCTTTTCAGAAAAATCCTTGAAGGACGATAGACCTTTTCAGGAATGTCCTTGAAGGACGATAGTCCTTTTCAGGTATATCATTAAAGGACGATAGTCCTTTTCAGCAATATCCTTGAAGGACGATAGTCCTTTTCAGGAATATCCTTAAAGGACGATAGTCCTTTTCAGGAATGTCCTTGAAGGACGATAATCCTTTTCAGGAATATCCTTGAAGGACAATAGTCCTTTTCAGAAAAATCCTTGAAGGACGATAGACCTTTTCAGGAATGTCATTGAAGGACGATAGTCCTTTTCAGGTATATCCTTAAAGAATGATAGTTCTTTTCAGGAATATCCTTGAAGGACGATAGTCCTTTTCATGAATATCCTTGAAGGACAATAGTCCTTTTCAGGAATGTCCTTGAAGGACGATAGTCCTTTTCAGGAATATCCTGAAAAGACGATAGTCCTTTTCAGGAATATCCTTGAAGGACAATAGTCCTTTTCAGGAATGTCCTTGAAGGACGATAGTCCTTTTCAGGAATGTCCTTGAAGGACAATAGTCCTTTTCAGGAATGTCCTTGAAGGACGATAGTTCTTTTCAGGAATATCCTTGAAGGACAATAGTATTTTTCAGGAATATCCTTGAAGGACAATAGTCCTTTTTAGGAATAACCTAGAAGGACGATAGTCCTTTTCAGGAATATCCTTGAAGGACGATAGTCGTTTTCAGAAATGTCCTTGAAGGACGATAGTCCTTTTCAGGAATGTCCTTGAAGGACGATAGTCCTTTTCAGGAATATCCTTGAAGGACGATAGTCCTTTTCAGGAATGTCCTTGAAGGACGATAGTCCTTTTCAGGAATATCCTTAAAGAATGATAGTCCTTTTCAGGAATATCTCTAAAGGACAATAGTTCTTTTCAGGAATATCCTTGTAGGACGATAGTCCTTTTCACGAATGTCCTTAAAGGACGATAGTCCTTTTCAGGAATGTCCTCAAAGGACGATAGTCCTTTTCAGGAATGTCCTTGAAGGACGATAGTCCTTTTCAGGAATATCCTTAAAGAATGATAGTCATTTTCAGGAATATCCTTGAAGGATGAGTCCTTTTCAGGAATATCCTTGAAGGACGATAGTCCTTTTCAGGAATGTCCTTGAAGGACGATAATCCTTTTCAGGAATATCCTTGAAGGACAATAGTCCTTTTCAGAAAAATCCTTGATGGACGATAGTCCTTTTCAGGAATGTCCTTGAAGGACGATAGTCCTTTTCAGGTATATCCTTAAAGAATAATAGTCATTTTCAGGAATATCCTTGAAGGATGAGTCCTTTTCAGCAATATCCTTGAAGGACGATAGTCCTTTTCAGGAACATCTCTACAGGACAATAGTCCTTTTCAGGAATATCCTTGAAGGACGATAGTCCTTTTCAGGAATATCCTTGAAGGACAATAGTCCTTTTCAGGAATGTCCTTGAAGGACGATAGTCCTTTTCAGGAATGTCCTTGAAGGACAATAGTCCTTTTCAGGAATGTCCTTGAAGGACGATAGTCCTTTTCAGGAATATCCTTGAAGGACAATAGTACTTTTCAGGAATATCCTTGAAGGACAATAGTCCTTTTCAGGAATAACCTTGAAGGACGATAGTCCTTTTCAGAAATATCCTGGAAGGACGATAGTCCTTTTCAGGAATGTCCTTGAAGGACGATAGTCCTTTTCAGGAATGTCCTTGAAGGAAGATAGTCCTTTTCAGGAATAACCTTGAAGGTCGATAGTCCTTTTCAGGAATATCCTTGAAGGACGATAGTCCTTTTCAGGAATGACCTTGAAGGACGATAGTCCTTTTCAGGAATGTCCTTGAAGGACGATAGTCCTTTTCAGGAATATCCTTGAAGGAACATAGTCCTTTTCAGGAATATCCTTGAAGGACGATAGTCCTTTTCAGGAATGTCCTTAAAGGACGATAGTCCTTTTCAGGAATGTCCTTGAAGGACGATAGTCCTTTTCAGGAATATCCTTAAAGAATGATAGTCATTTTCAGGAATATCCTTGAAGGACAATAGTCCTTTTCAGGAATGTCCTTGAAGGACGATAGTCCTTTTCAGGAATATCCTTGAAGGAAGATAGTCCTTTTCAGGAATATCCTTGAAGGACAATAGTCCTTTTCAGGAATATCCTTGAAGGACGATAGTCCTTTTCAGGAATATCCTTGAAGGACGATAGTCCTTTTCAGTAATATCCTTGAAGGACGATATGCCTATTCAGGAATATTCGTGAAAGATAAGGACGATAGTCCTTTTCAGGAATATCCTTAAAGAATGATAGTCCTTTTCAGGAATATCTCTAAAGGACAATAGTTCTTTTCAGGAATATCCTTGAATGACGATAGTCCTTTTCACGAATGTCCTTAAAGGACGATAGTCCTTTTCAGGAATATCCTTGAAGGACGATAGTCCTTTTCAGGAATATCCTTGAAGGACGATAGTCCTTTTCAGGAATATCCTTGAAGGACAATAGTTCTTTTCAGAAAAATCCTTGAAGGACGATAGTCGTTTTCAGGAATATCCTTGAAGGACAATAGTACTTTCAGGAAAATCCTTTAAGGATGAATGTCCTTTTCAGGAATGTCCTTACAGGACGATAGTCCTTTTCAGTACTGTCTTTGAAGGACGATAGTCCTTTTCAGGAATATCCTTAAAGGACGATAGTCCTTTTCAGGAATATCCTTGAAGGACAATAGTCCTTTTCGGGAATATCCTTGAAGAACGATAGTCCTTTTCAGGAATGTACTTGAAGGCCGATAGTCCTTTTCAGGAATATCCTTGAAGAACGATAGTCCTTTTCAGGAATATCCTTGAAGGACAATAGTACTTTTCAGGAATATCCTTGAAGGACAATAGTCCTTTTCAGGAATAACCTTGAAGGACAATAGTCCTTTTCAGGAATGTCCTTGAAGGACGAAAGTCCTTTTCAGGAATGTCCTTGAAGGAGATAGTCCTTTTCAGGAATGTCCTTGAAGGACGATAGTCCTTTTTAGGAATATCATTAAAGGACGATAGTCCTTTTCAGGAATATCCTTGAAGGACGATAGTCCTTTTCAGTAATATCCTTGAAGGACGATAGGCCTATTCAGAATATCCGTGAAAGATAAGGACGATAGTCCTTTTCAGGAATATCCTTAAAGAATGATAGTCCTTTTCAGGAATATCTCTAAAGGACAATAGTTCTTTTCAGGAATATCCTTGAAGGACGATAGTCCTTTTCACGAATGTCCTTAAAGGACGATAGTCCTTTTCAGGAATATCCTTGAAGGACAATAGTCCTTTTCACGAATGTCCTTAAAGGACGATAGTCCTTTTCAGGAATATCCTTGAAGGACGATAGTCCTTTTCAGGAATATCCTTGCAGGACGATAGTCCTTTTCAGGAATATCCTTGAAGGACGATAGTCCTTTTCAGGAATATCCTTGAAGGACGATAGTCTTTTTCAGGAATATCCTTGAAGGACAATAGTACTTTTCAGGAATATCCTTGAATGACAATAGTCCTTTTCAGGAATGTCCTTGAAGGACGATAGTCCTTTTCAGGAATGTCCTTGAAGGACGATAGTCCTTTTCAGGAATGTCCTTGAAGGACGATTGTCCTTTTCAGGAATATCCTTGAAGGACAATAGTCCTTTTCAGGAATATCATTGAAGGACGAAAATCCTCTTCAGGAATATTCTTGAAGGATAAGTCCTTTTCAGGAATATCCTTGAAGGACGATAGTCCTTTTCACGAATGTCCTTAAAGAACGATAGTCCTTTTCAGGAATATCCTTGAAGGACGATAGTCCTTTTCAGGAATGTCCTTGAAGGACGATAATCCTTTTCAGGAATATCCTTGAAGGACAATAGTCCTTTTCAGAAAAATCTTTGAAGGACGATAGTCCTTTTCAGGAATGTCCTTGAAGGACGATAGTCCTTTTCAGGTATATTCTTAAAGAATGATAGTCATTTTCAGGAATATCCTTGAAGGATGAGTCCTTTTTAGCAATATCCTTGAAGGACGATAGTCCTTTTCAGGAACATCTCTAAAGGACAATAGTTCTTTTCAGGAATATCCTTGAAGGACGATAGTCCTTTTCAGGAATATCCTTGAAGGACAATAGTCCTTTTCAGGAATAACCTTGAAGGACGATAGTCCTTTTCAGGAATATCCTTGAAGGACGATAGTCCTTTTCAGGAATGTCCTTGAAGGACGATAGTCCTTTTCAGGAATGTCCTTGAAGGACGATAGTCCTTTTCAGGAATATCCTTGAAAGACAATAGTACTTTTCAGGAATATCCTTGAAGGACGATAGTCCTTTTCAGGAATGTCCTTAAAGGACGATAGTCCTTTTCAGGAATGTCCTTGAAGGACGATAGTCCTTTTCAGGAATATCCTTGAAGGACGATAGTCCTTTTCACGAATGTCCTTAAAGGACGATAGTCCTTTTCAGGAATATCCTTGAAGGACGATAGTCCTTTTCAGGAATGTCCTTGAAGGACGATAATCCTTTTCAGAAAAATCCATGATGGACGATAGTCCTTTTCAGGAATGTCCTTGAAGGACGATAGTCCTTTTCAGGTATATCCTTAAAGAATGATAGTCATTTTCAGGAATATCCTTGAAGGATGAGTCCTTTTCAGCAATATCCTTAAAGGACGATAGTCCTTTTCAGGAACATCTCTACAGGACAATAGTTCTTTTCAGGAATATCCTTGAAGGACGATAGTCCTTTTCAGGAATATCCTTGAAGGACAATAGTCCTTTTCAGGAATGTCCTTGAAGGACGATAGTCCTTTTCAGGAATGTCCTTGAAGGACAATAGTCCTTTTCAGGAATGTCCTTCAAGGACGATAGTCCTTTTCAGGAATATCCTTGAAGGACAATAGTTCTTTTCAGAAAAATCCTTGAAGGACGATAGTCGTTTTCAGGAATATCCTTGAAGGATGAATGTCCTTTTCAGGAATATCCTTGAAGGACGATAGTCCTTTTCACGAATGTCCTTACAGGACGATAGTCCTTTTCAGTACTGTCCTTGAAGGACGATAGTCCTTTGTAGGAATATCCTTAAAGGACGATAGTCCTTTTCAGGAATATCCTTGAAGGACAATAGTCCTTTTCGGAAATATCCTTGAAGAACGATAGTCCTTTTCAGGAATGTACTTGAAGGACGATAGTCCTTTTCAGGAATATCCTTGAAGGACAATAATACTTTTCAGGAATATCCTTGAAGGACAATAGTCCTTTTCAGGAATAACCTTGAAGGACAATAGTCCTTTTCAGGAATGTCCTTGAAGGACGATAGTCCTTTTCAGGAATATCCTTGAAGGACAATAGTTCTTTTCAGAAAAATCCTTGAAGGACGATAGTCGTTTTCAGGAATATCCTTGAAGGACAATAGTACTTTTCAGGAAAATCCTTGAAGGATGAATGTCCTTTTCAGGAATATCCTTGAAGGACGATAGTCCTTTTCACGAATGTCCTTACAGGACGATAGTCCTTTTCAGTACTGTCCTTGAAGGACGATAGTCCTTTTCAGGAATGTCCTTAAAGGACGATAGTCCTTTTCAGGAATGTCCTTGAAGGACGATAGTCCTTTTCAGGAATATCCTTAAAGAATGATAGTCATTTTCAGGAATATCCTTGAAGGATGAGTCCTTTTCAGGAATATCCTTGAAGGACGATAGTCCTTTTCAGGAATGTCCTTGAAGGACGATAATCCTTTTCAGGAATATCCTTGAAGGACAATAGTCCTTTTCAGAAAAATCCTTGATGGACGATAGTCCTTTTCAGGAATGTCCTTGAAGGACGATAGTCCTTTTCAGGTATATCCTTAAAGAATGATAGTCATTTTCAGGAATATCCTTGAAGGATGAGTCCTTTTCAGCAATATCCTTGAAGGACGATAGTCCTTTTCAGGAACATCTCTACAGGACAATAGTTCTTTTCAGGAATATCCTTGAAGGACGATAGTCCTTTTCAGGAATATCCTTGAAGGACAATAGTCCTTTTCAGGAATGTCCTTGATGGACGATAGTCCTTTTCAGGAATGTCCTTGAAGGACAATAGTCCTTTTCAGGAATGTCCTTGAAGGACGATAGTCCTTTTCAGGAATGTCCTTGAAGGACGATAGTCCTTTTCAGGAATAACCTTGAAGGACGATAGTCCTTTTCAGAAATATCCTGGAAGGACGATAGTCCTTTTCAGGAATGTCCTTGAAGGACGATAGTCCTTTTCAGGAATGTCCTTGAAGGAAGATAGTCCTTTTCAGGAATATCCTTGAAGGACGATAGTCCTTTTCAGGAATATCCTTGAAGGACGATAGTCCTTTTCAGGAATGTCCTTAAAGGACGATAGTCCTTTTCAGGAATGTCCTTTAAAGACGATAGTCCTTTTCAGGAATATCCTTAAAGAATGATAGTTATTTTAAGGAATATCCTTGAAGGATGAGTCCTTTTCAGCAATATCCTTGAAGGACAATAGTCTTTTTCAGGAATATCTTTGAAGGAAGATAGTCCTTTTCAGGAATGTCCTTGAAGGACGATAGTCCTTTTCAGGAATATCATTAAAGGACGATAGTCCTTTTCAGGAATATCCTTGAAGGACGATAGTCCTTTTCAGTAATATCCTTGAAGGACGATAGGCCTATTCAGGAATATCCGTGAAAGATAAGGACGATAGTCCTTTTCAAGAATATCCTTAAAGAATGATAGTCCTTTTCAGGAATATCTCTAAAGGACAAAAGTTCTTTTCAGGAATATCCTTGAAGGACGATAGTCCTTTTCACGAATGTCCTTAAAGGACGATAGTCCTTTTCAGGAATATCCTTGAAGGACGATAGTCCTTTTCAGGAATATCCTTGAAGGACGATAGTCCTTTTCAGGAATATCCTTGAAGGACAATAGTTCTTTTCAGAAAAATCCTTGAAGGACGATAGTCCTTTTCAGGAATGTCCTTGAAGGACGATAGTCCTTTTCAGGAATATCATTATAGGACGATAGTCCTTTTCAGGAATATCATTAAAGGACGATAGTCCTTTTCAGGAATATCCTTGAAGGACGATAGTCCTTTTCAGGAATATCCTTGAAGGACGATAGTCCTTTTCAGGAATATCCTTGAAGGACAATAGTCCTTTTCAGGAATGTCTTTAAAGGAAGATAGTCCTTTTCAGCAATATCCTTGAAGGACGAAAGTCCTTTTCACGAATGTCCTTAAAGGACGATAGTCCTTTTCAGGAATATCCTTGAAGGACGAAAGTACTTTTCAGGAATATCCTTGAAGGACAATTGTCCTTTTCAGGAATATCCTTGAAGGACGATAGTCCTTTTCGGGAATGTCCTTGAAGGACGATTGTCCTTTTCAAGAATATCCTTGAAGGACAATAGTCCTTTTCAGAAAAATCCTTGAAGGACGATAGTCCTTTTCAGGAATGTCCTTGAAGGACGATAATCCT
The DNA here is from genome assembly GCA_030578115.1 of Leucoptera coffeella. Taxonomy (NCBI): domain Eukaryota; kingdom Metazoa; phylum Arthropoda; class Insecta; order Lepidoptera; family Lyonetiidae; genus Leucoptera; species Leucoptera coffeella. Next base: position 10,084 of record JAMBLF010001504.1, read on the forward strand.
TTTCAGGAATATCCTTGAAGGACAATAGTCCTTTTCAGAAAAATCCTTGATGGACGATAGTCCTTTTCAGGAATGTCCTTGAAGGACGATAGTCCTTTTCAGGTATATCCTTAAAGAATGATAGTCATTTTCAGGAATATCCTTGAAGGATGAGTCCTTTTCAGCAATATCCTTGAAGGACGATAGTCCTTTTCAGGAACATCTCTACAGGACAATAGTTCTTTTCAGGAATATCCTTGAAGGACGATAGTCCTTTTCAGGAATATCCTTGAAGGACAATAGTCCTTTTCAGGAATGTCCTTGATGGACGATAGTCCTTTTCAGGAATGTCCTTGAAGGACAATAGTCCTTTTCAGGAATGTCCTTGAAGGACGATAGTCCTTTTCAGGAATGTCCTTGAAGGACGATAGTCCTTTTCAGGAATGTCCTTGAAGGAAGATAGTCCTTTTCAGGAATATCCTTGAAGGACGATAGTCCTTTTCAGGAATATCCTTGAAGGACGATAGTCCTTTTCAGGAATGTCCTTAAAGGACGATAGTCCTTTTCAGGAATGTCCTTTAAGGACGATAGTCCTTTTCAGGAATATCCTTAAAGAATGATAGTCATTTTAAGGAATATCCTTGAAGGATGAGTCCTTTTCAGCAATATCCTTGAAGGACAATAGTCTTTTTCAGGAATATCCTTGAAGGAAGATAGTCCTTTTCAGGAATGTCCTTGAAGGACGATAGTCCTTTTCAGGAATATCATTAAAGGACGATAGTCCTTTTCAGGAATATCCTTGAAGGACGATAGTCCTTTTCAGTAATATCCTTGAAGGACGATAGGCCTATTCAGGAATATCCGTGAAAGATAAGGACGATAGTCCTTTTCAAGAATATCCTTAAAGAATGATAGTCCTTTTCAGGAATATCTCTAAAGGACAAAAGTTCTTTTCAGGAATATCCTTGAAGGACGATAGTCCTTTTCAGGAATGTCCTTGAAGGACGATAGTCCTTTTCAGGAATAACCTTGAAGGACGATAGTCCTTTTCAGAAATATCCTGGAAGGACGATAGTCCTTTTCAGGAATGTCCTTGAAGGACGATAGTCCTTTTCAGGAATGTCCTTGAAGGAAGATAGTCCTTTTCAGGAATATCCTTGAAGGACGATAGTCCTTTTCAGGAATATCCTTGAAGGACGATAGTCCTTTTCAGGAATGTCCTTAAAGGACGATAGTCCTTTTCAGGAATGTCCTTTAAGGACGATAGTCCTTTTCAGGAATATCCTTAAAGAATGATAGTCATTTTAAGGAATATCCTTGAAGGATGAGTCCTTTTCAGCAATATCCTTGAAGGACAATAGTCTTTTTCAGGAATATCCTTGAAGGAAGATAGTCCTTTTCAGGAATGTCCTTGAAGGACGATAGTCCTTTTCAGGAATATCATTAAAGGACGATAGTCCTTTTCAGGAATATCCTTGAAGGACGATAGTCCTTTTCAGTAATATCCTTGAAGGACGATAGGCCTATTCAGGAATATCCGTGAAAGATAAGGACGATAGTCCTTTTCAGGAATATCCTTGAAGGACGATAGTCCTTTTCAGGAATATCCTTGAAGGACGATAGTCCTTTTCAGGAATATCCTTGAAGGACAATAGTTCATTTCAGAAAAATCCTTGAAGGACGATAGTCCTTTTCAGGAATGTCCTTGAAGGACGATAGTCCTTTTCAGGAATATCATTATAGGACGATAGTCCTTTTCAGGAATATCATTAAAGGACGATAGTCCTTTTCAGGAATATCCTTGAAGGACGATAGTCCTTTTCAGGAATATCCTTGAAGGACGATAGTCCTTTTCAGGAATATCCTTGAAGGACAATAGTACTTTTTAGGAATATCCTTGAAGGACAATAGTCCTATTCAGGAAAATCTTTGAAGGATGAATGTCCTTTTCAGGAATATCCTTACAGGACGATAGTCCTTTTCAGGAATATCCTTGAAGGACGACAGTCCTTTTCAGGAATGTCCTTGAAGGACAATAGTACTTTTCAGGAATATCCTTGAAGGACGAAAATCCTCTTCAGGAATATCCTTGAAGGATAAGTTCTTTTCAGGAATATCCTTGAAGGACGATAGTCCTTTTCACGAATGTCCTTAAAGGACGATAGTCCTTTTCAAGAATATCCTTAAAGAATGATAGTCCTTTTCAGGAATATCTCTAAAGGACAAAAGTTCTTTTCAGGAATATCCTTGAAGGACGATAGTCCTTTTCACGAATGTCCTTAAAGGACGATAGTCCTTTTCAGGAATATCCTTGAAGGACGATAGTCCTTTTCAGGAATATCCTTGAAGGACGATAGTCCTTTTCAGGAATATCCTTGAAGGACAATAGTTCATTTCAGAAAAATCCTTGAAGGACGATAGTCCTTTTCAGGAATGTCCTTGAAGGACGATAGTCCTTTTCAGGAATATCATTATAGGACGATAGTCCTTTTCAGGAATATCATTAAAGGACGATAGTCCTTTTCAGGAATATCCTTGAAGGACGATAGTCCTTTTCAGGAATATCCTTGAAGGACGATAGTCCTTTTCAGGAATATCCTTGAAGGACAATAGTACTTTTCAGGAATATCCTTGAAGGACAATAGTCCTATTCAGGAAAATCCTTGAAGGACGACAGTCCTTTTCAGGAATGTCCTTGAAGGACAATAGTACTTTTCAGGAATGTCCTTAAAGGACGATAGTCCTTTCCAGGAATATCATTAAAGGACGATAGTCCTTTTCAGGAATATTCTTGAAAGACGATAGTCCTTTTCAGGAATATCCTTGAAGGACGATAGTCTTTTTCAGGAATATCCTTGAAGGACAATAGTACTTTTCAGGAATATCCTTGAAGGACAATAGTCCTTTTCAGGAAAATCCTTGAAGGATGAATGTCCTTTTCAGGAATATCCTTGAAGGATGAAAGTCCTTTTCAGGAATATCCGTAAAGGACAATAGTCCTTTTCAGGAATGTCTTTAAAGGAAGATAGTCCTTTTCAGCAATATCCTTGAAGGACGAAAGTCGTTTTTACGAATGTCCTTAAAGGACGATAGTCCTTTTCAGGAATATCCTTGAAGGACGATAGTACTTTTCAGGAATATCCTTGAAGGACAATTGTCCTTTTCAGGAATATCCTTGAAGGACGATAGTCCTTTTCGGGAATGTCCTTGAAGGACGATTGTCCTTTTCAAGAATATCCTTGAAGGACAATAGTCCTTTTCAGAAAAATCCTTGAAGGAAGATAGTACTTTTCAGGAATATCCTTGAAGGACGAAAATCCTCTTCAGGAATATCCTTGAAGGATAAGTTCTTTTCAGGAATATCCTTGAAGGACGATAGTCCTTTTCACGAATGTCCTTAAAGGACGATAGTCCTTTTCAGGAATATCCTTGAAGGACGATAGTCCTTTTCAGGAATGTCCTTGAAGGACGATAATCCTTTTCAGGAATATCCTTGAAGGACAATAGTCCTTTTCAGAAAAATCCTTGAAGGACGATAGTCCTTTTCAGGAATGTCCTTGAAGGACGATAGTCCTTTTCAGGTATATCATTAAAGGACGATAGTCCTTTTCAGCAATATCCTTGAAGGACGATAGTCCTTTTCAGGAATATCCTTAAAGGACGATAGTCCTTTTCAGGAATGTCCTTGAAGGACGATAATCCTTTTCAGGAATATTCTTGAAGGACAATAGTCCTTTTCAGAAAAATCCTTGAAGGACGATAGACCTTTTCAGGAATGTCCTTGAAGGACAATAGTCCTTTTCAGGTATATCCTTAAAGAATGATAGTTCTTTTCAGGAATATCCTTGAAGGACGATAGTCCTTTTCAGGAATATCCTTGAAGGACAATAGTCCTTTTCAGGAATGTCCTTGAAGGACGATAGTCCTTTTCAGGAATATCTTTAAAAGACGATAGTCCTTTTCAGGAATATCCTTGAAGGACGATGGTCCTTTTCAGGAATGTCCTTGAAGAACAATAGTACTTTTCAGGAATGTCCTTAAAGGACGATAGTCCTTTTCAGGAATATCCTTGAAGGACGATAGTCCTTTTCAGGAATATCCTTGAAGGACGATAGTCCTTTTCAGGAATATCCTTGAAGGACGATAGTCCTTTTCAGGAATATCCTTGAAGGACGACAGTCCTTTTCAGCAATATCCTTGAAGGACAATAGTCTTTTTCAGGAATGTCCTTGAAGGAAGATAGTCCTTTTCAGGAATGTCCTTGAAGGACGATAGTCCTTTTCAGGAATATCCTTGAAGGACGACAGTCCTTTTCAGGAATGTCCTTGAAGGACAATAGTACTTTTCAGGAATGTCCTTAAAGGACGATAGTCCTTTCCAGGAATATCATTAAAGGACGATAGTCCTTTTCAGGAATATTCTTGAAAGACGATAGTCCTTTTCAGGAATATCCTTGAAGGACGATAGTCTTTTTCAGGAATATCCTTGAAGGACAATAGTACTTTTCAGGAATATCCTTGAAGGACAATAGTCCTTTTCAGGAAAATCCTTGAAGGATGAATGTCCTTTTCAGGAATATCCTTGAAGGATGATAGTCCTTTTCAGGAATATCCGTAAAGGACAATAGTCCTTTTCAGGAATGTCTTTAAAGGAAGATAGTCCTTTTCAGCAATATCCTTGAAGGATAAGTCCTTTTCAGGAATATCCTTGAAGGACGATAGTCCTTTTCACGAATGTCCTTAAAGGACGATAGTCCTTTTCAGGAATATCCTTGAAGGACGATAGTCCTTTTCAGGAATGTCCTTGAAGGACGATAATCCTTTTCACGAATATCCTTGAAGGACAATAGTCCTTTTCAGAAAAATCCTTGAAGGACGATAGTCCTTTTCAGGAATGTCCTTGAAGGACGATAGTCCTTTTCAGGTATATCCTTAAAGAATGATAGTCATTTTCAGGAATATCCTTGAAGGATGAGTCCTTTTCAGCAATATCCTTGAAGGACGATAGTCCTTTTCAGGTATGTCCTTGAAGGACAATAGTACATTTCAGGAATGTCCTTAAAGGACGATAGTCCTTTTCAGGAATATCATTAAAGGACGATAGTCCTTTTCAGGAATATCCTTGAAGGACGATAGTCCTTTTCAGGAATATCCTTGAAGGACGATAGTCTTTTTCAGGAATATCCTTAAAGGACAATAGTACTTTTCAGGAATATCCTTGAAGGACAATAGTCCTATTCAGGAAAATCCTTGAAGGATGAATGTTCTTTTCAGGAATATCCTTAAAGGACGATAGTCCTTTTCAGGAATATCCTTGAAGGACGACAGTCCTTTTCAGGAATGTCCTTGAAGGACAATAGTACTTTTCAGGAATGTCCTTAAAGGACGATAGTCCTTTCCAGGAATATCATTAAAGGACGATAGCCCTTTTCAGGAATATTCTTGAAAGACGATAGTCCTTTTCAGGAATATCCTTGAAGGACGATAGTCTTTTTCAGGAATATCCTTGAAGGACAATAGTACTTTTCAGGAATATCCTTGAAGGACAATAGTCCTTTTCAGGAAAATCCTTGAAGGATGAATGTCCTTTTCAGGAATATCCTTGAAGGATGATAGTCCTTTTCAGGAATATCCGTAAAGGACAATAGTCCTTTTTAGGAATGTCTTTAAAGGAAGATAGTCCTTTTCAGCAATATCCTTGAAGGACGAAAGTCCTTTTCACGAATGTCCTTAAAGGACGATAGTCCTTTTCAGGAATATCCTTGAAGGACGATAGTACTTTTCAGGAATATCCTTGAAGGACAATTGTCCTTTTCAGGAATATCCTTGAAGGACGATAGTCCTTTTCGGGAATGTCCTTGAAGGACGATTGTCCTTTTCAAGAATATCCTTGAAGGACAATAGTCCTTTTCAGAAAAATCCTTGAAGGAAGATAGTACTTTTCAGGAATATCCTTGAAGGACGAAAATCCTCTTCAGGAATATCCTTGAAGGATAAGTTCTTTTCAGGAATATCCTTGAAGGACGATAGTCCTTTTCACGAATGTCCTTAAAGGACGATAGTCCTTTTCAGGAATATCCTTGAAGGACGATAGTCCTTTTCGGTAATGTCCTTGAAGGACGATAGTCCTTTTCAGGAATGTCCTTGAAGGACGATAATCCTTTTCAGGAATATCCTTGAAGGACAATAGTCCTTTTCAGAAAAATCCTTGAAGGACGATAGACCTTTTCAGGAATGTCCTTGAAGGACGATAGTCCTTTTCAGGTATATCATTAAAGGACGATAGTCCTTTTCAGCAATATCCTTGAAGGACGATAGTCCTTTTCGGGAATGTCCTTGAAGGACGATTGTCCATTTCAAGAATATCCTTGAAGGACAATAGTCCTTTTCAGAAAAATCCTTGAAGGAAGATAGAATATCCTTACTTTTCAGGAATATCCTTGAAGGATAAGTTCTTTTCAGGAATATCCTTGAAGGACGATAGTCCTTTTCACGAATGTCCTTAAAGGACGATAGTCCTTTTCAGGAATATCCTTGAAGGACGATAGTCCTTTTCAGGAATGTCCTTGAAGGACGATAATCCTTTTCAGGAATATCCTTGAAGGACAATAGTCCTTTTCAGAAAAATCCTTGAAGGACGATAGACCTTTTCAGGAATGTCCTTGAAGGACGATAGTCCTTTTCAGGTATATCATTAAAGGACGATAGTCCTTTTCAGCAATATCCTTGAAGGACGATAGTCCTTTTCACGAATGTCCTTGAAGGACGATAATCCTTTTCAGGAATATCCTTGAAGGACAATAGTCCTTTTCAGAAAAATCCTTAAAGGACGATAGACCATTTCAGGAATGTCCTTGAAGGACGATAGTCCTTTTCAGGTATATCATTAAAGGACGATAGTCCTTTTCAGCAATATCCTTGAAGGACGATAGTCCTTTTCAGGAATATCCTTAAAGGACGATAGTCCTTTTCAGGAATGTCCTTGAAGGACGATAATCCTTTTCAGGAATATCCTTGAAGGACAATAGTCCTTTTCAGAAAAATCCTTGAAGGACGATAGACCTTTTCAGGAATGTCCTTGAAGGACAATAGTCCTTTTCAGGTATATCCTTAAAGAATGATAGTTCTTTTCAGGAATATCCTTGAAGGACGATAGTCCTTTTCAGGAATATCCTTGAAGGACAATAGTCCTTTTCAGGAATGTCCTTGAAGGACGATAGTCCTTTTCAGGAATATCCTTAAAAGACGATAGTCCTTTTCAGGAATATCCTTGAAGGACGATAGTCCTTTTCAGGAATGTCCTTGAAGAACAATAGTACTTTTCAGGAATGTCCTTAAAGGACGATAGTCCTTTTCAGGAATATCCTTGAAGGACGATAGTCCTTTTCAGGAATATCCTTGAAGGACGATAGTCCTTTTCAGGAATATCCTTGAAGGACGATAGTCCTTTTCAGGAATATCCTTGAAGGACGATAGTCCTTTTCAGCAATATCCTTGAAGGACAATAGTCTTTTTCAGGAATGTCCTTGAAGGAAGATAGTCCTTTTCAGGAATGTCCTTGAAGGACGATAGTCCTTTTCAGGAATATCCTTAAAGAACGATAGTCCTATTCAGGAATATCCTTGAAGGATAAGTCCCTTTCAGGAATATACTTAAAGGACGATAGTCCTTTTCAGGAATATCATTAAAGGACGATAGTCCTTTTCAGGAATATCCTTGAAGGACGATAGTCCTTTTCAGGAATATCCTTGAAGGACGATAGTCTTTTTCAGGAATATCCTTGAAGGACAATAGTACTTTTCAGGAATATCTTTAAAGGACAATAGTCCTTTTCAGGAAAATCCTTGAAGGATGAATGTCCTTTTCAGGAATATCCTTGAAGGATGATAGTCCTTTTCAGGAATATCCGTAAAGGACAATAGTCCTTTTCAGGAATGTCCTTAAAGGAAGATAGTCTTTTTCAGGAATATCCTTGAAGGACAATAGTACTTTTCAGGAATATCTTTGAAGGACAATAGTTCTTTTCAGGAAAATCCTTGAAGGATGAATGTCCTTTTCAGGAATATCCTTAAAGGACGATAGTCCTTTTCAGGAATATCCTTGAAGGACGATAGTCCTTTTCAGGAATATCCTTGAAGGACAATTGTTCTTTTCAGGAATATCCTTGAAGGACGATAGTCCTTTTCGGTAATGTCCTTGAAGGACGATAGTCCTTTTCAAGAATATCCTTGAAGAACAATAGTCCTTTTCAGAAAAATCCTTAAAGGAAGATAGTACTTTTCAGGAATATTCTTGAAGGACGATAGTCATTTTCAGGAATATCCTTAAAGGAAAATAGTCCTTTTCAGCAAAATCCTTGAAGGACAATAGTCATTTTCAGGAATATCCTTGAAGGAAGATAGTCCTTTTCAGCAATATCCTTGAAGGACGATAGTCCTTTTCACGAATGTGCTTAAAAGACGATAGTCCTTTTCAGGAATATCCTTGAAGGACGATAGTCCTTTTCAGGAATGTCCTTGAAGGACGATAGTCCTTTTCAGCAATATCCTTGAAGGACGATAGTCCTTTTCAGGAATATCCTTAAAGAATGATAGTCATTTTCAGGAATATCCTTGAAGGATGAGTCCTTTTCAGCAATATCCTTGAAGGACAATAGTCTTTTTCAGGAATGTCCTTGAAGGACAATAGTACTTTTCAGGAATATCCTTGAAGGACGATAGTCCTTTTCAGGAATGTCCTTGAAGGACAATAGTACATTTCAGGAATGTCCTTAAAGGACGATAGTCCTTTTCAGGAATATCATTAAAGGACGATAGTTCTTTTCAGGAATATCCTTGAAGGACGATAGTCCTTTTCAGGAATATCCTTGAAGGACGATAGTCTTTTTCAGGAATATCCTTGAAGGACGATAGTCCTTTTCAGGAATATCCTTGAAGGATGAGTCCTTTTCAGCAATATCCTTGAAGGACAATAGTCTTTTTCAGGAATGTCCTTGAAGGACAATAGTACTTTTCAGGAATATCCTTGAAGGACGATAGTCCTTTTCAGGAATATCCTTAAAGGACGACAGTCCTTTTCAGGAATGTCCTTGAAGAATGATAGTCATTTTCAGGAATATCCTTGAAGGATGAGTCCTTTTCAGCAATATCCTTGAAGGACAATAGTCTTTTTCAGGAATATCCTTGAAGGACGATAGTCCTTTTCAGGAATATCCTTGAAGGACGATAGTCCTTTTCAGGAATATCCTTGAAGGACGATAGTCCTTTTCAGCAATATCCTTGAAGGACAATAGTCTTTTTCAGGAATGTCCTTGAAGGAAGATAGTCCTTTTCAGGAATGTCCTTGAAGGACGATAGTCCTTTTCAGGAATATCCTTAAAGAACGATAGTCCTATTCAGGAATATCCTTGAAGGATAAGTCCTTTTCAGGAATATCATTAAAGGACGATAGTCCTTTTCAGGAATATCCTTGAAGGACGATAGTCCTTTTCAGGAATATCCTTGAAGGACGATAGTCCTTTTCAGGAATATCCTTGAAGGAATAAAGGACGAAGTCCTTTTCAGGAATATCCTTGAAGGACGATATAATCCTTGAAGGACGATAGTCCTTTTCAGGAATGTCCTTGAAGGAGATACTTTTCAGGAATATCCTTGAAGGAACAATAGTCCTTTTCAGATAGTCCTTTTCAAAATCCTTGATAGGATGTCCTTGAAGGACGATGTCCTTTTCAGGAATATCCTTGAAGGATCCTTGAAGGACGATAGTCCTTTTTTCAGGACGATATCCGAATGTCCTTAAAGGATCCTTGAAGGACGATAGTCCTTTTCAGGAATGAAGGACGATAATCCTTTTTATCCTTGAAGGAAGATGAAGGACGATAGTCCTTTTCAGCAATATCCTTGAAGTCCTTTTCAGACGACGATAGTCCTTTTCACGAATGTCCTTGAAGGACGATAATCCTTTTCAGGAATAAAGGACAATACGAAAAATCCTTAAAGGATCCATTTCAGGAATGTCTTGAAGGACGATAGTCCTTTTCAGGTATATCATTAAAGGATACAGCAATATAGTAGTCCTTTTCAGGATATATCCTTGAAGGACGATAGTCCTTTTCAGGAATATCCTTGAAGGACAATAGTCCTTTTCAGGAATGTCCTTGAAGGACGATATGTCTTGAAGGACGATAGTCCTTTTCAGGAATATCCTTAAAAGACGATAGTCCTTTTCAGGAATATCCTTGAAGGACGATAGTCCTTTTCAGGAATGTCCTTGAAGAACAATAGTACTTTTCAGGAATGTCCTTAAAGGACGATAGTCCTTTTCAGGAATATCCTTGAAGGACGATAGTCCTTTTCAGGAATATCCTTGAAGGACGATAGTCCTTTTCAGGAATATCCTTGAAGGACGATAGTCCTTTTCAGGAATATCCTTGAAGGACGATAGTCCTTTTCAGCAATATCCTTGAAGGACAATAGTCTTTTTCAGGAATGTCCTTGAAGGAAGATAGTCCTTTTCAGGAATGTCCTTGAAGGACGATAGTCCTTTTCAGGAATATCCTTAAAGAACGATAGTCCTATTCAGGAATATCCTTGAAGGATAAGTCCTTTTCAGGAATATCCTTAAAGGACGATAGTCCTTTTCAGGAATATCATTAAAGGACGATAGTCCTTTTCAGGAATATCCTTGAAGGACGATAGTCCTTTTCAGGAATATCCTTGAAGGACGATAGTCTTTTTCAGGAATATCCTTGAAGGACAATAGTACTTTTCAGGAATATCTTTGAAGGACAATAGTCCTTTTCAGGAAAATCCTTGAAGGATGAATGTCCTTTTCAGGAATATCCTTGAAGGATGATAGTCCTTTTCAGGAATATCCGTAAAGGACAATAGTCCTTTTCAGGAATGTCCTTAAAGAAAGATAGTCCTTTTCAGCAATATCCTTGAAGGACGATAGTCCTTTTCACGAATGTCCTTAAAGGACGATAGTCCTTTTCAGGAATATCCTTGAAGGACGATAGTCCTTTTCAGGAATATCCTTGAAGGACAATTGTCCTTTTCAGGAATATCCTTGAAGGACGATAGTCCTTTTCGGTAATGTCCTTGAAGGACGATAGTCCTTTTCAAGAATATCCTTGAAGGACAATAGTCCTTTTCAGAAAAATCCTTAAAGGAAGATAGTACTTTTCAGGAATATTCTTGAAGGACGATAGTCATTTTCAGGAATATCCTTAAAGGAAAATAGTCCTTTTCAGCAAAATCCTTGAAGGACAATAGTCATTTTCAGGAATATCCTTGAAGGAAGATAGTCCTTTTCAGCAATATCCTTGAAGGACGATAGTCCTTTTCACGAATGTCCTTAAAAGACGATAGTCCTTTTCAGGAATATCCTTGAAGGACGATAGTCCTTTTCAGGAATGTCCTTGAAGGACGATAGTCCTTTTCAGCAATATCCTTGAAGGACGATAGTCCTTTTCAGGATATCCTTAAAGAATGATAGTCATTTTCAGGAATATCCTTGAAGGATGAGTCCTTTTCAGCAATATCCTTGAAGGACAATAGTCTTTTTCAGGAATGTCCTTGAAGGACAATAGTACTTTTCAGGAATATCCTTGAAGGACGATAGTCCTTTTCAGGAATGTCCTTGAAGGACAATAGTACTTTTCAGGAATGTCCTTAAAGGACGATAGTCCTTTTCAGGAATATCCATTAAAGGACGATAGTCCTTTTCAGGAATATCCTTGAAGGACGATAGTCCTTTTCAGGAATATCCTTGAAGGACGATAGTCTTTTTCAGGAATATCCTTGAAGGACAATAGTACTTTTCAGGAATATCCTTGAAGGACAATAGTCCTATTCAGGAAAATCCTTGAAGGATGAATGTCCTTTTCAGGAATATCCTTGAAAGACGATAGTCCTTTTCAGGAATATCCTTGAAGGACGACAGTCCTTTTCAGGAATGTCCTTGAAGGACAATAGTACTTTTCAGGAATGTCCTTAAAGGACGATAGTCCTTTTCAGGAATATCTTTAAAGGACGATAGTCCTTTTCAGGAATATCCTTGAAGGACGATAGTCCTTTTCAGGAATATCCTTGAAGGACGATAGTCTTTTTCAGGAATATCCTTGAAGGACAATAGTACTTTTCAGGAATATCCTTGAAGGACAATAGTCGTTTTCAGGAAAATCCTTGAAGGATGAATGTCCTTTTCAGGAATATCCTTGAAGGATGATAGTCCTTTTCAGGAATATCCGTAAAGGACAATAGTCCTTTTCAGAAATGTCATTAAAGGAAGATAGACCTTTTCAGCAATATCCTTGAAGGACGAAAGTCCTTTTCACGAATGTCCTTAAAGGACGATAGTCCTATTCAGGAATATCCTTGAAAGACGATAGTACTTTTCAGGAATATCCTTGAAGGACTATTGTCCTTTTCAGGAATATCCTTGAAGGACGATAGTCCTTTTTGGGAATGTCCTTGAAGGACGATAGTCCTTTTCAAGAATATCCTTGAAGGACAATAGTCCTTTTCAGAAATATCCTTGAAGGACGATAGTACTTTTCAGGAATATCCTTGAAGGACGAATAGTCCTTTTCAGGAATATCCTTGAAGGATAAGTTCTTTTCAGGAATGTCCTTGAAGGACGATAGTCCTTTTCAGGAATATCCTTAAAGGACGATAGTCCTTTTCAGGAATATCCTTGAAGGACGATAGTCCTTTTCAGGAATGTCCTTGAAGGACGATAATCCTTTTCAGGAATATCCTTGAAGGACAATAGTCCTTTTCAGAAAAATCCTTGAAGGACGATAGACCTTTTCAGGAATGTCCTTGAAGGACGATAGTCCTTTTCAGGTATATCATTAAAGGACGATAGTCCTTTTCAGCAATATCCTTGAAGGACGATAGTCCTTTTCAGGAATATCCTTAAAGGACGATAGTCCTTTTCAGGAATGTCCTTGAAGGACGATAAGTCCTTTTCAGGAATATCCTTGAAGGACAATAGTCCTTTTCAGAAAAATCCTTGAAGGACGATAGACCTTTTCAGGAATGTCCTTGAAGGACGATAGTCCTTTTCAGGTATATCCTTTAAGAATGATAGTTCTTTTCAGGAATATCCTTGAAGGACGATAGTCCTTTTCATGAATATCCTTGAAGGACAATAGTCCTTTTCAGGAATGTCCTTGAAGGACGATAGTCCTTTTCAGGAATATCCTGAAAAGACGATAGTCCTTTTCAGGAATATCCTTGAAGGACAATAGTCCTTTTCAGGAATGTCCTTGAAGGACAATAGTACTTTTCAGGAATGTCCTTAAAGGACGATAGTCCTTTTCAGGAATATCCTTGAAGGACGATAGTCCTTTTCAGGAATATCCTTGAAGGACGATAGTCCTTTTCAGAAATGTCATTAAAGGAAGATAGACCTTTTCAGCAATATCCTTGAAGGACGAAAGTCCTTTTCACGAATGTCCTTAAAGGACGATAGTCCTATTCAGGAATATCCTTGAAGGACGATAGTACTTTTCAGGAATATCCTTGAAGGACTATTGTCCTTTTCAGGAATATCCTTGAAGGACGATAGTCCTTTTCGGGAATGTCCTTGAAGGACGATAGTCCTTTTCAAGAATATCCTTAAAGGACAATAGTCCTTTTCAGAAAAATCCTTGAAGGAAGATAGTACTTTTCAGGAATATCCTTGAAGGACGAAAATCCTCTTCAGGAATATCCTTGAAGGATAAGTTCATTTCAGGAATATCCTTGAAGGACGATAGTCCTTTTCACGAATGTCCTTGAAGGACGATAGTCCTTTTCAGGAATATCCTTGAAGGACGATAGTCCTTTTCAGGAATGTCCTTGAAGGACGATAATCCTTTTCAGGAATATCCTTGAAGGACAATAGTCCTTTTCAGAAAAATCCTTGAAGGACGATAGACCTTTTCAGGAATGTCCTTGAAGGACGATAGTCCTTTTCAGGTATATCATTAAAGGACGATAGTCCTTTTCAGCAATATCCTTGAAGGACGATAGTCCTTTTCAGGAATATCCTTAAAGGACGATAGTCCTTTTCAGGAATGTCCTTGAAGGACGATAATCCTTTTCAGGAATATCCTTGAAGGACAAAAGTCCTTTTCAGAAAAATCCTTGAAGGACGATAGACCTTTTCAGGAATGTCCTTGAAGGACGATAGTCCTTTTCAGGTATATCCTTAAAGAATGATAGTTCTTTTCAGGAATATCCTTGAAGGACGATAGTCCTTTTCATGAATATCCTTGAAGGACAATAGTCCGTTTCAGGAATGTCCTTGAAGGACGATAGTCCTTTTCAGGAATATCCTGAAAAGACGATAGTCCTTTTCAGGAATATCCTTGAAGGACGATAGTCCTTTTCAGGAATATCCTTGAAGGACGATAGTCCTTTTCAGGAATATCCTTGAAGGACGATAGTCCTTTTCAGCAATATCCTTGAAGGACAATAGTCTTTTTCAGGAATGTCCTTGAAGGAAGATAGTCCTTTTCAGGAATGTCCTTGAAGGACGATAGTCCTTTTCAGGAATATCCTTAAAGAACGAAAGTCCTATTCAGGAATATCCTTGAAGGATAAGTCCTTTTCAGGAATATCCTTAAAGGACGATAGTCCTTTTCAGGAATATCATTAAAGGACGATAGTCCTTTTCAGGAATATCCTTGAAGGACGATAGTCCTTTTCAGGAATATCCTTGAAGGACGATAGTCTTTTTCAGGAATATCCTTGAAGGACAATAGTACTTTTCAGGAATATCTTTGAAGGACAATAGTCCTTTTCAGGAAAATCCTTGAAGGATGAATGTCCTTTTCAGGAATATCCTTAAAGGATGATAGTCCTTTTCAGGAATATCTGTAAAGGACAATAGTCCTTTTCAGGAATGTCCTTAAAGGAAGATAGTCCTTTTCAGCAATATCCTTGAAGGACGATAGTCCTTTTCACGAATGTCCTTAAAGGACGATAGTCCTTTTCAGGAATATCCTTGAAGGACAATTGTCCTTTTCAGGAATATCCTTGAAGGACGATAGTCCTTTTCGGTAATGTCCTTGAAGGACGATAGTCCTTTTCAAGAATATCCTTGAAGGACAATAGTCCTTTTCAGAAAAATCCTTAAAGGAAGATAGTACTTTTCAGGAATATTGTTGAAGGACGATAGTCATTTTCAGGAATATCCTTAAAGGAAAATAGTCCTTTTCAGCAAAATCCTTGAAGGACAATAGTCATTTTCAGGAATATCCTTGAAGGAAGATAGTCCTTTTCAGCAATATCCTTGAAGGACGATAGTCCTTTTCACGAATGTCCTTAAAAGACGATAGTCCTTTTCAGGAATATCCTTGAAGGACGATAGTCCTTTTCAGGAATGTCCTTGAAGGACGATAGTCCTTTTCAGCAATATCCTTGAAGGACGATAGTCCTTTTCAGGAATATCCTTAAAGAATGATAGTCATTTTCAGGAATATCCTTGAAGGATGAGTCCTTTTCAGCAATATCCTTGAAGGACAATAGTCTTTTTCAGGAATGTCCTTGAAGGACAATAGTACTTTTCAGGAATATCCTTGAAGGACAATTGTCCTTTTCAGAAATATTCTTGAAGGACGATAGTCCTTTTCGGTAATGTCCTTGAAGGACGATAGTCCTTTTCAAGAATATCCTTGAAGGACAATAGTCCTTTTCAGAAAAATCCTTAAAGGAAGATAGTACTTTTCAGGAATATTCTTGAAGGACGATAGTCATTTTCAGGAATATCCTTAAAGGAAAATAGTCCTTTTCAGCAAAATCCTTGAAGGACAATAGTCATTTTCAGGAATATCCTTGAAGGAAGATAGTCCTTTTCAGCAATATCCTTGAAGGACGATAGTCCTTTTCACGAATGTCCTTAAAAGACGATAGTCCTTTTCAGGAATATCCTTGAAGGACGATAGTCCTTTTCAGGAATGTCCTTGAAGGACGATAGTCCTTTTCAGCAATATCCTTGAAGGACGATAGTCCTTTTCAGGAATATCATTAAAGGACGATAGTCCTTTTCAGGAATATCCTTGAAGGACGATAGTCCTTTTCAGGAATATCCTTGAAGGACGATAGTCTTTTTCAGGAATATCCTTGAAGGACAATAGTACTTTTCAGGAATATCCTTGAAGGACAATAGTCCTATTCAGGAAAATCCTTGAAGGATGAGTCCTTTTCAGGAATATCCTTGAAGGACGATAGTCCTTTTCAGGAATATCCTTAAAGGAAGATAGTCCTTTTCAAGAATATCCTTAGAGGAATTTAGTCCTTTTTAGGAATATCTTTGAAGGACGATAGTCCTTTTCAGGAATATCCTTGAAGGACGACAGTCCTTTTCAGGAATGTCCTTGAAGGACAATAGTACTTTTCAGGAATGTCCTTAAAGGACGATAGTCCTTTTCAGGAATATCATTAAAGGACTATTGTCCTTTTCGGTAATGTCCTTGAAGGACGATAGTCCTTTTCAAGAATATCCTTGAAGGACAATAGTCCTTTTCAGAAAAATCCTTAAAGGAAGATAGTACTTTTCAGGAATATTCTTGAAGGACGATAGTCATTTTCAGGAATATCCTTAAAGGAAAATAGTCGTTTTCAGCAAAATCCTTGAAGGACAATAGTCATTTTCAGGAATATCCTTGAAGTAAGATAGTCTTTTCAGCAATATCCTTGAAGGATGATAGTCCTTTTCACGAATGTCCTTAAAAGACGATAGTCCTTTTCAGGAATATCCTTGAAGGACGATAGTCCTTTTCAGGAATGTCCTTGAAGGACGATAGTCCTTTTCAGCAATATCCTTGAAGGACGATAGTCCTTTTCAGGAATATCCTTAAAGAATGATAGTCATTTTCAGGAATATCCTTGAAGGATGAGTCCTTTTCAGCAATATCCTTGAAGGACAATAGTCTTTTTCAGGAATGTCCTTGAAGGACAATAGTACTTTTCAGGAATATCCTTGAAGGACAATTGTCCTTTTCAGGAATATCCTTGAAGGACGATAGTCCTTTTCGGTAATGTCCTTGAAGGACGATAGTCCTTTTCAAGAATATCCTTGAAGGACAATAGTCCTTTTCAGAAAAATCCTTAAAGGAAGATAGTACTTTTCAGGAATATTCTTGAAGGACGATAGTCATTTTCAGGAATATCCTTAAAGGAAAATAGTCCTTTTCAGCAAAATCCTTGAAGGACAATAGTCATTTTCAGGAATATCCTTGAAGGAAGATAGTCCTTTTCAGCAATATCCTTGAAGGACGATAGTCCTTTTCACGAATGTCCTTAAAAGACGATAGTCCTTTTCAGGAATATCCTTGAAGGACAATAGTCCTTTTCAGGAATGTCCTTGAAGGACGATAGTCCTTTTCAGCAATATCCTTGAAGGACGATAGTCCTTTTCAGGAATATCATTAAAGGACGATAGTCCTTTTCAGGAATATCCTTGAAGGACGATAGTCCTTTTCAGGAATATCCTTGAAGGACGATAGTCTTTTTCAGGAATATCCTTGAAGGACAATAGTACTTTTCAGGAATATCCTTGAAGGACAATAGTCCTATTCAGGAAAATCCTTGAAGGATGAATGACCTTTTCAGGAATATCCTTAAAGGACGATAGTCCTTTTCAGGAATATCCTTGAAGAACGACAGTCCTTTTCAGGAATGTCCTTGAAGGACAATAGTTCTTTTCAGGAATGTCCTTAAAGGACGATAGTCCTTTTCAGGAATATCATTAAAGGACGATAGTACTTTTCAGGAATATCCTTGAAGGACGATAGTCCTTTTCAGGAATATCCTTGAAGGACGATAGTCTTTTTCAGGAATATCCTTGAAGGACAATAGTACTTTTCAGGAATATCCTTGAAGGACAATAGTCCTTTTCAGGAAAATCCTTGAAGGATGAATGTCCTTTTCAGGAATATCCTTGAAGGATGATAGTCCTTTTCAGGAATATCCGTAAAGGACAATAGTCCTTTTCAGGAATGTCTTTAAAGGAAAATAGTCCTTTTCAGCAATATCCTTGAAGGACGAAAGTCCTTTTCACGAATGTCCTTAAAGGACGATAGTCCTTTTCAGGAATATCCTTGAAGGACGATAGTACTTTTCAGGAATATCCTTGAAGGACGATAGTCCTTTTCAGGAATATCCTTGAAGGACGATAGTCCTTTTCGGGAATGTCCTTGAAGGACGATAGTCCTTTTCAAGAATATCCTTGAAGGACAATAGTCCTTTTCAGAAAAATCCTTGAAGGAAGATAGTACTTTTCAGGAATATCCTTGAAGGACGAAAATCCTCTTCAGGAATATCCTTGAAGGATAAGTTCTTTTCAGGAATGTCCTTAAAGGACGATAGTCCTTTTCAGGAATATCCTTGAAGGACAATAGTCCTTTTCAGGAATGTCCTTGAAGGACGATAGTCCTTTTCAGGAATATCCTTGAAGGACGATAGTCCTTTTCAGGAATATCCTTAAAGGACGACAGTCCTTTTCAGGAATGTCCTTGAAGAATGATAGTCATTTTCAGGAATATCCTTGAAGGATGAGTCCTTTTCAGCAATATCCTTGAAGGACAATAGTCTTTTTCAGGAAAATCCTTGAAGGACGATAGTCCTTTTCAGGAATATCCTTGAAGGACGATAGTCCTTTTCAGGAATATCCTTGAAGGACGATTGTCCTTTTCAGCAATATCCTTGAAGGACAATAGTCTTTTTCAGGAATGTCCTTGAAGGAAGATAGTCCTTTTCAGGAATGTCCTTGAAGGACGATAGTCCTTTTCAGGACTATCCTTAAAGAACGATAGTCCTATTCAGGAATATCCTTGAAGGATAAGTCCTTTTCAGGAATATCCTTAAAGGACGATAGTCCTTTTCAGGAATATCATTAAAGGACGATAGTCCTTTTCAGGAATATCCTTGAAGGACGATAGTCCTTTTCAGGAATATCCTTGAAGGACGATAGTCTTTTTCAGGAATATCCTTGAAGGACAATAGTTCTTTTCAGGAATATCTTTGAAGGACAATAGTCCTTTTCAGGAAAATCCTTGAAGGATGAATGTCCTTTTCAGGAATATCCTTGAAGGATGATAGTCCTTTTCAGGAATATCCGTAAAGGACAATAGTCCTTTTCAGGAATGTCCTTAAAGGAAGATAGTCCTTTTCAGCAATATCCTTGAAGGACGATAGTCCTTTTCACGAATGTCCTTAAAGGACGATAGTCCTTTTCAGGAATATCCTTGAAGGACGATAGTCCTTTTCAGGAATATCCTTGAAGGACAATAGTCCTTTTCAGGAATATCCTTCAAGGACGATAGTCCTTTTCGGTAATGTCCTTGAAGGATGATAGTCCTTTTCAAGAATATCCTTGAAGGACAATAGTCCTTTTCAGAAAAATCCTTAAAGGAAGATAGTATTTTTCAGGAATATTCTTGAAGGACGATAGTCATTTTCAGGAATATCCTTAAAGGAAAATAGTCCTTTTCAGCAAAATCCTTGAAGGACAATAGTCATTTTCAGGAATATCCTTGAAGGATGATAGTCCTTTTCAGCAATATCCTTGAAGGACGATAGTCCTTTTCACGAATGTCCTTAAAAGACGATAGTCCTTTTCAGGAATATCCTTGAAGGACGATAGTCCTTTTCAGGAATGTCCTTGAAGGACGATAGTCCTTTTCAGGAATATCCTTGAAGGACGATAGTCTTTTTCAGGAATATCCTTGAAGGACAATAGTACTTTTCAGGAATATCCTTGAAGGACAATAGTCCTATTCAGGAAAATCCTTGAAGGATAAATGTCCTTTTCAGGAATATCCTTAAAGGACGATAGTCCTTTTCAGGAATATCCTTGAAGAACGACAGTCCTTTTCAGGAATGTCCTTGAAGGACAATAGTACTTTTCAGGAATGTCCTTAAAGGACGATAGTCCTTTTCAGGAATATCATTAAAGGACGATAGTACTTTTCAGGAATATCCTTGAAGGACGATAGTCCTTTTCAGGAATATCCTTGAAGGACGATAGTCTTTTTCAGGAATATCCTTGAAGGACAATAGTACTTTTCAGGAATATCCTTGAAGGACAATAGTCCTTTTCAGGAAAATCCTTGAAGGATGAATGTCCTTTTCAGGAATATCCTTGAAGGATGATAGTCCTTTTCAGGAATATCCGTAAAGGACAATAGTCCTTTTCAGGAATGTCTTTAAAGGAAAATAGTCCTTTTCAGCAATATCCTTGAAGGACGAAAGTCCTTTTCACGAATGTCCTTAAAGGACGATAGTCCTTTTGAGGAATATCCTTGAAGGACGATAGTACTTTTCAGGAATATCCTTGAAGGACGAAAATCCTCTTCAGGAATATCCTTGAAGGATAAGTTCTTTTCAGGAATGTCCTTAAAGGACGATAGTCCTTTTCAGGAATATCCTTGAAGGACAATAGTCCTTTTCAGGAATGTCCTTGAAGGACGATAGTCCTTTTCAGGAATATCCTTGAAGGACGATAGTCCTTTTCAGGAATATCCTTAAAGGACGACAGTCCTTTTCAGGAATGTCCTTGAAGAATGATAGTCATTTTCAGGAATATCCTTGAAGGATGAGTCCTTTTCAGCAATATCCTTGAAGGACAATAGTCTTTTTCAGGAAAATCCTTGAAGGACGATAGTCCTTTTCAGGAATATCCTTGAAGGACGATAGTCCTTTTCAGGAATATCCTTGAAGGACGATAGTCCTTTTCAGCAATATCCTTGAAGGACAATAGTCTTTTTCAGGAATGTCCTTGAAGGAAGATAGTCCTTTTCAGGAATGTCCTTGAAGGACGATAGTCCTTTTCAGGAATATCCTTAAAGAACGATAGTCCTATTCAGGAATATCCTTGAAGGATAAGTCCTTTTCAGGAATATCCTTAAAGGACGATAGTCCTTTTCAGGAATATCATTAAAGGACGATAGTCCTTTTCAGGAATATCCTTGAAGGACGATAGTCCTTTTCAGGAATATCCTTGAAGGACGATAGTCTTTTTCAGGAATATCCTTGAAGGACAATAGTACTTTTCAGGAATATCTTTGAAGGACAATAGTCCTTTTCAGGAAAATCCTTGAAGGATGAATGTCCTTTTCAGGAATATCCTTGAAGGATGATAGTCCTTTTCAGGAATATCCGTAAAGGACAATAGTCCTTTTCAGGAATGTCCTTAAAGGAAGATAGTCCTTTTCAGCAATATCCTTGAAGGACGATAGTCCTTTTCACGAATGTCCTTAAAGGACGATAGTCCTTTTCAGGAATATCCTTGAAGGACGATAGTCCTTTTCAGGAATATCCTTGAAGGACAATAGTCCTTTTCAGGAATATCCTTCAAGGACGATAGTCCTTTTCGGTAATGTCCTTGAAGGATGATAGTCCTTTTCAAGAATATCCTTGAAGGACAATAGTCCTTTTCAGAAAAATCCTTAAAGGAAGATAGTATTTTTCAGGAATATTCTTGAAGGACGATAGTCATTTTCAGGAATATCCTTAAAGGAAAATAGTCCTTTTCAGCAAAATCCTTGAAGGACAATAGTCATTTTCAGGAATATCCTTGAAGGATGATAGTCCTTTTTAGCAATATCCTTGAAGGACGATAGTCCTTTTCACGAATGTCCTTAAAAGACGATAGTCCTTTTCAGGAATATCCTTGAAGGACGATAGTCCTTTTCAGGAATGTCCTTGAAGGACGATAGTCCTTTTCAGCAATATCCTTGAAGGACGATAGTCCTTTTCAGGAATATCCTTAAAGAATGATAGTCATTTTCAGGAATATCCTTGAAGGATGAGTCCTTTTCAGCAATATCCTTGAAGGACAATAGTCTTTTTCAGGAATGTCCTTGAAGGAAGATAGTCCTTTTCAGGAATATCCTTGAAGGACGATAGTCCTTTTCAGGAATATCCTTAAAGATCGATAGTCCTATTCAGGAATATCCTTGAAGGATAAGTCCTTTTCAGCAATATCCTTGAAGGACAATAGTCTTTTTCAGGAATGTCCTTGAAAGACAATAGTCCTTTTCAGAAAAATCCTTAAAGGAAGATAGTACTTTTCAGGAATATTCTTGAAGGACGATAGTCATTTTCAGGAATATCCTTAAAGGAAAATGGTCCTTTTCAGCAAAATCCTTGAAAGACAATAGTCATTTTCAGGAATATCCTTGAAGGAAGATAGTCCTTTTCAGCAATATCCTTGAAGGACGATAGTCCTTTTCACGAATGTCCTTAAAAGACGATAGTCCTTTTCAGGAATATCCTTGAAGGACGATAGTCCTTTTCAGGACTGTCCTTGAAGGACGACAGTCCTTTTCAGTTGAAGGACGATAGTCCTTTTCAGGAATATCCTTAAAGGAAAATAGTCCTTTTCAGCAAAATCCTTAAAGAACAATAGTCATTTTCAGGAATATCCTTGAAGGAAGATAGTCCTTTTCAGCAATATCCTTGAAGGACGATAGTCCTTTTTACGAAATTCCTTAAAGGACGATAGTCCTTTACAGGAATATCCTTGAAGGATGATAGTCCTTTTCAGGAATGTCCTTAAAGGACGATAGTCCTTTTCAGGAACGTCCTTGAAGGACGATAGTCCTTTTCAGGAATATACTTAAAGAAGAATAGTCCTTTTCAGGAATATCCTTGAAGGACAATTGTCCTTTTTAGGAATATCCTTGAAGGACGATAGTCCTTTTCAGGAATATCCTTGAAGGACAATTGTCCTTTTCAGGAATATCCTTGAAGGACGATAGTTCTTTTCGGTAATGTCCTTGAAGGACGATAGTCCTTTTCAAGAATATCCTTGAAGGACAATAGTCCTTTTCAGAAAAATCCTTAAAGGAAGATAGTACTTTTCAGGAATATTCTTGAAGGACGATAGTCATTTTCAGGAATATCCTTGAAGGAAGATAGTATTTTTCAGGAATATTCTTGAAGGACGATAGTCATTTTCAGGAATATCCTTACAGGAAAATAGTCCTTTTCAGCAAAATCCTTGAAGGACAATAGTCATTTTTAGGAATATCCTTGAAGGATGATAGTCCTTTTCAGCAATATCCTTGAAGGACGATAGTCCTTTTCACGAATGTCCTTAAAAGACGATAGTCCTTTTCAGGAATATCCTTGAAGGACGATAGTCCTTTTCAGGAATGTCCTTGAAGGACGATAGTCCTTTTCAGCAATATCCTTGAAGGACGATAGTCCTTTTCAGGAATATCCTTAAAGAATGATAGTCATTTTCAGGAATATCCTTGAAGGATGAGTCCTTTTCAGCAATATCCTTGAAGGACAATAGTCTTTTTCAGGAATGTCCTTGAAGGAAGATAGTCCTTTTCAGGAATATCCTTGAAGGACGATAGTCCTTTTCAGGAATATCCTTAAAGATCGATAGTCCTATTCAGGAATATCCTTGAAGGATAAGTCCTTTTCAGCAATATCCTTGAAGGACAATAGTCTTTTTCAGGAATGTCCTTGAAAGACAATAGTCCTTTTCAGAAAAATCCTTAAAGGAAGATAGTACTTTTCAGGAATATTCTTGAAGGACGATAGTCATTTTCAGGAAAATCCTTAAAGGAAAATAGTCCTTTTCAGCAAAATCCTTGAAAGACAATAGTCATTTTCAGGAATATCCTTGAAGGAAGATAGTCCTTTTCAGCAATATCCTTGAAGGACGATAGTCCTTTTCACGAATGTCCTTAAAAGACGATAGTCCTTTTCAGGAATATCCTTGAAGGACGATAGTCCTTTTCAGGACTGTCCTTGAAGGACAATAGTCCTTTTCAGAAAAATCCTTAAAGGAAGATAGTACTTTTCAGGAATATTCTTGAAGGAGGATAGTCATTTTCAGGAATATCCTTGAAGGAAGATAGTATTTTTCAGGAATATTCTTGAAGGACGATAGTCATTTTCAGGAATATCCTTAAAGGAAAATAGTCCTTTTCAGCAAAATCCTTGAAGGACAATAGTCATTTTTAGGAATATCCTTGAAGGATGATAGTCCTTTTCAGCAATATCCTTGAAGGACGATAGTCCTTTTCACGAATGTCCTTAAAAGACGATAGTCCTTTTCAGGAATATCCTTGAAGGACGATAGTCCTTTTCAGGAATGTCCTTGAAGGACGATAGTCCTTTTCAGCAATATCCTTGAAGGACGATAGTCCTTTTCAGGAATATCCTTAAAGAATGATAGTCATTTTCAGGAATATCCTTGAAGGATGAGTCCTTTTCAGCAATATCCTTGAAGGACAATAGTCTTTTTCAGGAATGTCCTTGAAGGAAGATAGTCCTTTTCAGGAATATCCTTGAAGGACGATAGTCCTTTTCAGGAATATCCTTAAAGATCGATAGTCCTATTCAGGAATATCCTTGAAGGATAAGTCCTTTTCAGCAATATCCTTGAAGGACAATAGTCTTTTTCAGGAATGTCCTTGAAAGACAATAGTCCTTTTCAGAAAAATCCTTAAAGGAAGATAGTACTTTTCAGGAATATTCTTGAAGGACGATAGTCATTTTCAGGAAAATCCTTAAAGGAAAATAGTCCTTTTCAGCAAAATCCTTGAAAGACAATAGTCATTTTCAGGAATATCCTTGAAGGAAGATAGTCCTTTTCAGCAATATCCTTGAAGGACGATAGTCCTTTTCACGAATGTCCTTAAAAGACGATAGTCCTTTTCAGGAATATCCTTGAAGGACGATAGTCCTTTTCAGGACTGTCCTTGAAGGACGACAGTCCTTTTCAGCAATATCCTTGAAGGACGATAGTCCTTTTCAGGAATATCCTTAAAGGAAAATAGTCCATTTCAGCAAAATCCTTAAAGAACAATAGTCATTTTCAGGAATATCCTTGAAGGAAGATAGTCCTTTTCAGCAATATCCTTGAAGGACGATAGTCCTTTTTACGAATGTCCTTAAAGGACGATAGTCCTTTACAGGAATATCCTTGAAGGATGATAGTCCTTTTCAGGAATGTCCTTAAAGGACGATAGTCCTTTTCAGGAATGTCCTTGAAGGACGATAGTCCTTTTCAGGAATATACTTAAAGAAGAATAGTCCTTTTCAGGAATATCCTTGAAGGACAATTGTCCTTTTTAGGAATATCCTTGAAGGACGATAGTCCTTTTCAGGAATTTCCTTGAAGGACAATTGTCCTTTTCAGGAATATCCTTGAAGGACGATAGTTCTTTTCGGTAATGTCCTTGAAGGACGATAGTCCTTTTCAAGAATATCCTTGAAGGACAATAGTCCTTTTCAGAAAAATCCTTAAAGGAAGATAGTACTTTTCAGGAATATCCTTGAAGGACGATAGTCCTTTTCAGCAATATCCTTGAAGGACGATAGTCCTTTTCAGGAATATCCTTAAAGAATGACAGTCATTTTCAGGAATATCCTTGAAGGATGAGTCCTTTTCAGCAATATCCTTGAAGGACAATAGTCTTTTTCAGGAATGTCCTTGAAGGAAGATAGTCCTTTTCAGGAATATCCTTGAAGGATGATAGTCCTTTTCAGGAATATCCTTAAAGATCGATAGTCCTATTCAGGAATATCCTTGAAGGATAAGTCCTTTTCAGGAATATCCTTAAAGGACGATAGTCCTTTTCAGGAATATCATTAAAGGACGATAGTCCTTTTCAGGAATGTCCTTCAAGGACGATAGTCCTTTTCAGGAATATCCTTGAAGGACGATAGCCTTTTTCAGGAATATCCTTGAAGGACAATAGTACTTTTCAGGAATATCGTTGAAGGACAATAGTCCTTTTCAGGAAAATCCTTGGAGGATGAATGTCCTTTTCAGGAATATCCTTGAAGGATGATAGTCCTTTTCAGGAATATCCGTAAAGGACAATAGTCCTTTTCAGAAAAATCCTTAAAGAAAGATAGTACTTTTCAGGAATATTCTTGAAGGACGATAGTCATTTTCAGGAATATCCTTGAAGGAAGATAGTATTTTTCAGGAATATTCTTGAAGGACGATAGTCATTTTCAGGAATATCCTTAAAGGAAAATAGTCCTTTTCAGCAAAATCCTTGAAGGACAATAGTCATTTTCAGGAATATCCTTGAAGGATGATAGTCCTTTTCAGCAATATCCTTGAAGGACGATAGTCCTTTTCACGAATGTCCTTAAAAGACGATAGTCCTTTTCAGGAATATCCTTGAAGGACGATAGTCCTTTTCAGGAATGTCCTTGAAGGACGATAGTCCTTTTCAGCAATATCCTTGAAGGACGATAGTCCTTTTCAGGAATATCCTTAAAGAATGATAGTCATTTTCAGGAATATCCTTGAAGGATGAGTCCTTTTCAGCAATATCCTTGAAGGACAATAGTCTTTTTCAGGAATGTCCTTGAAGGAAGATAGTCCTTTTCAGGAATATCCTTGAAGGACGATAGTCCTTTTCAGGAATATCCTTAAAGATCGATAGTCCTATTCAGGAATATCCTTGAAGGATAAGTCCTTTTCAGCAATATCCTTGAAGGACAATAGTCTTTTTCAGGAATGTCCTTGAAAGACAATAGTCCTTTTCAGAAAAATCCTTAAAGGAAGATAGTACTTTTCAGGAATATTCTTGAAGGACGATAGTCATTTTCAGGAAAATCCTTAAAGGAAAATAGTCCTTTTCAGCAAAATCCTTGAAAGACAATAGTCATTTTCAGGAATATCCTTGAAGGAAGATAGTCCTTTTCAGCAATATCCTTGAAGGACGATAGTCCTTTTCACGAATGTCCTTAAAAGACGATAGTCCTTTTCAGGAATATCCTTGAAGGACGATAGTCCTTTTCAGGACTGTCCTTGAAGGACGACAGTCCTTTTCAGCAATAGCCTTGAAGGACGATAGTCCTTTTCAGGAATATCCTTAAAGGAAAATAGTCCTTTTCAGCAAAATCCTTAAAGAACAATAGTCATTTTCAGGAATATCCTTGAAGGAAGATAGTCCTTTTCAGCAATATCCTTGAAGGACGATAGTCCTTTTTACGAATGTCCTTAAAGGACGATAGTCCTTTACAGGAATATCCTTGAAGGATGATAGTCCTTTTCAGGAATGTCCTTAAAGGACGATAGTCCTTTTCAGGAATGTCCTTGAAGGACGATAGTCCTTTTCAGGAATATACTTAAAGAAGAATAGTCCTTTTCAGGAATATCCTTGAAGGACAATTGTCCTTTTTAGGAATATCCTTGAAGGACGATAGTCCTTTTCAGGAATATCCTTGAAGGACAATTGTCCTTTTCAGGAATATCCTTGAAGGACGATAGTTCTTTTCGGTAATGTCCTTGAAGGACGATAGTCCTTTTCAAGAATATCCTTGAAGGACAATAGTCCTTTTCAGAAAAATCCTTAAAGGAAGATAGTACTTTTCAGGAATATTCTTGAAGGACGATAGTCATTTTCAGGAATATCCTTGAAGGATGATAGTCCTTTTCAGCAATATCCTTGAAGGACGATAGTCCTTTTCACGAATGTCCTTAAAAGACGATAGTCCTTTTCAGGAATATCCTTGAAGGACGATAGTCCTTTTCAGGAATGTCCTTGAAGGACGATAGTCCTTTTCAGGAATATCCTTAAAGATCGATAGTCCTATTCAGGAATATCCTTGAAGGATAAGTCCTTTTCAGCAATATCCTTGAAGGACAATAGTCTTTTTCAGGAATGTCCTTGAAAGACAATAGTCCTTTTCAGAAAAATCCTTAAAGGAAGATAGTACTTTTCAGGAATATTCTTGAAGGACGATAGTCATTTTCAGGAAAATCCTTAAAGGAAAATAGTCCTTTTCAGCAAAATCCTTGAAAGACAATAGTCATTTTCAGGAATATCCTTGAAGGAAGATAGTCCTTTTCAGCAATATCCTTGAAGGACGATAGTCCTTTTCACGAATGTCCTTAAAAGACGATAGTCCTTTTCAGGAATATCCTTGAAGGACGAAAGTCCTTTTCAGGACTGTCCTTGAAGGACGACAGTCCTTTTCAGCAATATCCTTGAAGGACGATAGTCCTTTTCAGGAATATCCTTAAAGGAAAATAGTCCATTTCAGCAAAATCCTTAAAGAACAATAGTCATTTTCAGGAATATCCTTGAAGGAAGATAGTCCTTTTCAGCAATATCCTTGAAGGACGATAGTCCTTTTTACGAATGTCCTTAAAGGACGATAGTCCTTTACAGGAATATCCTTGAAGGATGATAGTCCTTTTCAGGAATGTCCTTAAAGGACGATAGTCCTTTTCAGGAATGTCCTTGAAGGACGATAGTCCTTTTCAGGAATATACTTAAAGAAGAATAGTCCTTTTCAGGAATATCCTTGAAGGACAATTGTCCTTTTTAGGAATATCCTTGAAGGACGATAGTCCTTTTCAGGAATATCCTTGAAGGACAATTGTCCTTTTCAGGAATATCCTTGAAGGACGATAGTTCTTTTCGGTAATGTCCTTGAAGGACGATAGTCCTTTTCAAGAATATCCTTGAAGGACAATAGTCCTTTTCAGAAAAATCCTTAAAGGAAGATAGTACTTTTCAGGAATATCCTTGAAGGACGATAGTCCTTTTCAGCAATATCCTTGAAGAACGATAGTCCTTTTCAGGAATATCCTTAAAGAATGACAGTCATTTTCAGGAATATCCTTGAAGGATGAGTCCTTTTCAGCAATATCCTTGAAGGACAATAGTCTTTTTCAGGAATGTCCTTGAAGGAAGATAGTCCTTTTCAGGAATATCCTTGAAGGACGATAGTCCTTTTCAGGAATATCCTTAAAGATCGATAGTCCTATTCAGGAATATCCTTGAAGGATAAGTCCTTTTCAGGAATATCCTTAAAGGACGATAGTCCTTTTCAGGAATATCATTAAAGGACGATAGTCCTTTTCAGGAATGTCCTTCAAGGACGATAGTCCTTTTCAGGAATATCCTTGAAGGACGATAGCCTTTTTCAGGAATATCCTTGAAGGACAATAGTACTTTTCAGGAATATCGTTGAAGGACAATAGTCCTTTTCAGGAAAATCCTTGGAGGATGAATGTCCTTTTCAGGAATATCCTTGAAGGATGATAGTCCTTTTCAGGAATATCCGTAAAGGACAATAGTCCTTTTCAGAAAAATCCTTAAAGGAAGATAGTACTTTTCAGGAATATTCTTGAAGGACGATAGTCATTTTCAGGAATATCCTTGAAGGAAGATAGTATTTTTCAGGAATATTCTTGAAGGACGATAGTCATTTTCAGGAATATCCTTAAAGGAAAATAGTCCTTTTCAGCAAAATCCTTGAAGGACAATAGTCATTTTCAGGAATATCCTTGAAGGATGGTAGTCCTTTTCAGCAATATCCTTGAAGGACGATAGTCCTTTTCACGAATGTCCTTAAAAGACGATAGTCCTTTTCAGGAATATCCTTGAAGGACGATAGTCCTTTTCAGGAATGTCCTTGAAGGACGATAGTCCTTTTCAGCAATATCCTTGAAGGACGATAGTCCTTTTCAGGAATATCCTTAAAGAATGATAGTCATTTTCAGGAATATCCTTGAAGGATGAGTCCTTTTCAGCAATATCCTTGAAGGACAATAGTCTTTTTCAGGAATGTCCTTGAAGGAAGATAGTCCTTTTCAGGAATATCCTTGAAGGACGATAGTCCTTTTCAGGAATATCCTTAAAGATCGATAGTCCTATTCAGGAATATCCTTGAAGGATAAGTCCTTTTCAGCAATATCCTTGAAGGACAATAGTCTTTTTCAGGAATGTCCTTGAAAGACAATAGTCCTTTTCAGAAAAATCCTTAAAGGAAGATAGTACTTTTCAGGAATATTCTTGAAGGACGATAGTCATTTTCAGGAAAATCCTTAAAGGAAAATAGTCCTTTTCAGCAAAATCCTTGAAAGACAATAGTCATTTTCAGGAATATCCTTGAAGGAAGATAGTCCTTCTCAGCAATATCCTTGAAGGACGATAGTCCTTTTCACGAATGTCCTTAAAAGACGATAGTCCTTTTCAGGAATATCCTTGAAGGACGATAGTCCTTTTCAGGACTGTCCTTGAAGGACGACAGTCCTTTTCAGCAATAGCCTTGAAGGACGATAGTCCTTTTCAGGAATATCCTTAAAGGAAAATAGTCCTTTTCAGCAAAATCCTTAAAGAACAATAGTCATTTTCAGGAATATCCTTGAAGGAAGATAGTCCTTTTCAGCAATATCCTTGAAGGACGATAGTCCTTTTTACGAATGTCCTTAAAGGACGATAGTCCTTTACAGGAATATCCTTGAAGGATGATAGTCCTTTTCAGGAATGTCCTTAAAGGACGATAGTCCTTTTCAGGAATGTCCTTGAAGGACGATAGTCCTTTTCAGGAATATACTTAAAGAAGAATAGTCCTTTTCAGGAATATCCTTGAAGGACAATTGTCCTTTTTAGGAATATCCTTGAAGGACGATAGTCCTTTTCAGGAATATCCTTGAAGGACAATTGTCCTTTTCAGGAATATCCTTGAAGGACGATAGTTCTTTTCGGTAATGTCCTTGAAGGACGATAGTCCTTTTCAAGAATATCCTTGAAGGACAATAGTCCTTTTCAGAAAAATCCTTAAAGGAAGATAGTACTTTTCAGGAATATTCTTGAAGGACGATAGTCATTTTCAGGAATATCCTTGAAGGAAGATAGTCCTTTTCAGCAATATCCTTGAAGGACGATAGTCCTTTTCACGAATGTCCTTAAAAGACGATAGTCCTTTTCAGGAATATCCTTGAAGGACGATAGTCCTTTTCAGGAATGTCCTTGAAGGACGATAGTCCTTTTCAGCAATATCCTTGAAGGACGATAGTCCTTTTCAGGAATATTCTTAAAGAATGACAGTCATTTTCAGGAATATCCTTGAAGGATGAGTCCTTTTCAGCAATATCCTTGAAGGACAATAGTCTTTTTCAGGAATGTCCTTGAAGGAAGATAGTCCTTTTCAGGAATATCCTTGAAGGACGATAGTCCTTTTCAGGAATATCCTTAAAGATCGATAGTCCTATTCAGGAATATCCTTGAAGGATAAGTCCTTTTCAGGAATATCCTTAAAGGACGATAGTCCTTTTCAGGAATATCATTAAAGGACGATAGTCCTTTTCAGGAATATCCTTCAAGGACGATAGTCCTTTTCAGGAATATCCTTGAAGGACGATAGCCTTTTTCAGGAATATCCTTGAAGGACAATAGTACTTTTCAGGAATATCGTTGAAGGACAATAGTCCTTTTCAGGAAAATCCTTGGATGATGAATGTCCTTTTCAGGAATATCCTTGAAGGACGATAGTCCTTTTCAGGAATATCATTAAAGGACGATAGTCCTTTTCAGGAATATCCTTCAAGGACGATAGTCCTTTTCAGGAATATCCTTGAAGGACGATAGCCTTTTTCAGGAATATCCTTGAAGGACAATAGTACTTTTCAGGAATATCGTTGAAGGACAATAGTCCTTTTCAGGAAAATCCTTGGATGATGAATGTCCTTTTCAGGAATGTCCTTAAAGGAAGATAGTCCTTTTCAGCAATATCCTTGAAGGACGAGTCCTTTTCACGAATGTCCTTAAAGGTCGATAGTCCTTTTCAGGAATATCCTTGAAGGACGATAGTCCTTTTCAGGAATATCCTTGAAGGACAATTGTCCTTTTCAGGAATATCCTTGAAGGACGATAGTCCTTTTCAGGAATATCCTTGAAGGACGATAGTCCTTTTCAGGAATATCCTTGAAGGACGATAGTCCTTTTCAGGAATATCCTTAAAGAATGACAGTCATTTTCAGGAATATCCTTGAAGGATGAGTCCTTTTCAGCAATATCCTTGAAGGACAATAGTCTTTTTCAGGAATGTCCTTGAAGGAAGATAGTCCTTTTCAGGAATGTCCTTGAAGGACGATAGTCCTTTTCAGGAATATCCTTGAAGGACGATAGTCCTTTTCAGGAATATCCTTGAAGGACAATTGTCCTTTTCAGGAATATCCTTGAAGGACGATAGTCCTTTTCAGGAATATCCTTGAAGGACGATAGTCCTTTTTACGAATGTCCTTAAAGGACGATAGTCCTTTACAGGAATATCCTTGAAGGATGATAGTCCTTTTTACGAATGTCCTTAAAGGACGATAGTCCTTTACAGGAATATCCTTGAAGGATGATAGTCCTTTTCAGGAATGTCCTTAAAGGACGATAGTCCTTTTCAGGAATGTCCTTGAAGGACGATAGTCCTTTTCAGGAATATACTTAAAGAAGAATAGTCCTTTTCAGGAATATCCTTGAAGGACAATTGTCCTTTTTAGGAATATCCTTGAAGGACGATAGTCCTTTTCAGGAATTTCCTTGAAGGACAATTGTCCTTTTCAGGAATATCCTTGAAGGACGATAGTTCTTTTCGGTAATGTCCTTGAAGGACGATAGTCCTTTTCAAGAATATCCTTGAAGGACAATAGTCCTTTTCAGAAAAATCCTTAAAGGAAGATAGTACTTTTCAGGAATATCCTTGAAGGACGATAGTCCTTTTCAGCAATATCCTTGAAGGACGATAGTCCTTTTCAGGAATATCCTTAAAGAATGACAGTCATTTTCAGGAATATCCTTGAAGGATGAGTCCTTTTCAGCAATATCCTTGAAGGACAATAGTCTTTTTCAGGAATGTCCTTGAAGGAAGATAGTCCTTTTCAGGAATATCCTTGAAGGATGATAGTCCTTTTCAGGAATATCCTTAAAGATCGATAGTCCTATTCAGGAATATCCTTGAAGGATAAGTCCTTTTCAGGAATATCCTTAAAGGACGATAGTCCTTTTCAGGAATATCATTAAAGGACGATAGTCCTTTTCAGGAATGTCCTTCAAGGACGATAGTCCTTTTCAGGAATATCCTTAAAGGACGATAGCCTTTTTCAGGAATATCCTTGAAGGACAATAGTACTTTTCAGGAATATCGTTGAAGGACAATAGTCCTTTTCAGGAAAATCCTTGGAGGATGAATGTCCTTTTCAGGAATATCCTTGAAGGATGATAGTCCTTTTCAGGAATATCCGTAAAGGACAATAGTCCTTTTCAGAAAAATCCTTAAAGAAAGATAGTACTTTTCAGGAATATTCTTGAAGGACGATAGTCATTTTCAGGAATATCCTTGAAGGAAGATAGTATTTTTCAGGAATATTCTTGAAGGACGATAGTCATTTTCAGGAATATCCTTAAAGGAAAATAGTCCTTTTCAGCAAAATCCTTGAAGGACAATAGTCATTTTCAGGAATATCCTTGAAGGATGATAGTCCTTTTCAGCAATATCCTTGAAGGACGATAGTCCTTTTCACGAATGTCCTTAAAAGACGATAGTCCTTTTCAGGAATATCCTTGAAGGACGATAGTCCTTTTCAGGAATGTCCTTGAAGGACGATAGTCCTTTTCAGCAATATCCTTGAAGGACGATAGTCCTTTTCAGGAATATCCTTAAAGAATGATAGTCATTTTCAGGAATATCCTTGAAGGATGAGTCCTTTTCAGCAATATCCTTGAAGGACAATAGTCTTTTTCAGGAATGTCCTTGAAGGAAGATAGTCCTTTTCAGGAATATCCTTGAAGGACGATAGTCCTTTTCAGGAATATCCTTAAAGATCGATAGTCCTATTCAGGAATATCCTTGAAGGATAAGTCCTTTTCAGCAATATCCTTGAAGGACAATAGTCTTTTTCAGGAATGTCCTTGAAAGACAATAGTCCTTTTCAGAAAAATCCTTAAAGGAAGATAGTACTTTTCAGGAATATTCTTGAAGGACGATAGTCATTTTCAGGAAAATCCTTAAAGGAAAATAGTCCTTTTCAGCAAAATCCTTGAAAGACAATAGTCATTTTCAGGAATATCCTTGAAGGAAGATAGTCCCTTTCAGCAATATCCTTGAAGGACGATAGTCCTTTTCACGAATGTCCTTAAAAGACGATAGTCCTTTTCAGGAATATCCTTGAAGGACGATAGTCCTTTTCAGGACTGTCCTTGAAGGACGACAGTCCTTTTCAGCAATAGCCTTGAAGGACGATAGTCCTTTTCAGGAATATCCTTAAAGGAAAATAGTCGTTTTCAGCAAAATCCTTAAAGAACAATAGTCATTTTCAGGAATATCCTTGAAGGAAGATAGTCCTTTTCAGCAATATCCTTGAAGGACGATAGTCCTTTTTACGAATGTCCTTAAAGGACGATAGTCCTTTACAGGAATATCCTTGAAGGATGATAGTCCTTTTCAGGAATGTCCTTAAAGGACGATAGTCCTTTTCAGGAATGTCCTTGAAGGACGATAGTCCTTTTCAGGAATATACTTAAAGAAGAATAGTCCTTTTCAGGAATATCCTTGAAGGACAATTGTCCTTTTTAGGAATATCCTTGAAGGACGATAGTCCTTTTCAGGAATATCCTTGAAGGACAATTGTCCTTTTCAGGAATATCCTTGAAGGACGATAGTTCTTTTCGGTAATGTCCTTGAAGGACGATAGTCCTTTTCAAGAATATCCTTGAAGGACAATAGTCCTTTTCAGAAAAATCCTTAAAGGAAGATAGTACTTTTCAGGAATATTCTTGAAGGACGATAGTCATTTTCAGGAATATCCTTGAAGGATGATAGTCCTTTTCAGCAATATCCTTGAAGGACGATAGTCCTTTTCACGAATGTCCTTAAAAGACGATAGTCCTTTTCAGGAATATCCTTGAAGGACGATAGTCCTTTTCAGGAATGTCCTTGAAGGACGATAGTCCTTTTCAGGAATATCCTTAAAGATCGATAGTCCTATTCAGGAATATCCTTGAAGGATAAGTCCTTTTCAGCAATATCCTTGAAGGACAATAGTCTTTTTCAGGAATGTCCTTGAAAGACAATAGTCCTTTTCAGAAAAATCCTTAAAGGAAGATAGTACTTTTCAGGAATATTCTTGAAGGACGATAGTCATTTTCAGGAAAATCCTTAAAGGAAAATAGTCCTTTTCAGCAAAATCCTTGAAAGACAATAGTCATTTTCAGGAATATCCTTGAAGGAAGATAGTCCTTTTCAGCAATATCCTTGAAGGACGATAGTCCTTTTCACGAATGTCCTTAAAAGACGATAGTCCTTTTCAGGAATATCCTTGAAGGACGAAAGTCCTTTTCAGGACTGTCCTTGAAGGACGACAGTCCTTTTCAGCAATATCCTTGAAGGACGATAGTCCTTTTCAGGAATATCCTTAAAGGAAAATAGTCCATTTCAGCAAAATCCTTAAAGAACAATAGTCATTTTCAGGAATATCCTTGAAGGAAGATAGTCCTTTTCAGCAATATCCTTGAAGGACGATAGTCCTTTTTACGAATGTCCTTAAAGGACGATAGTCCTTTACAGGAATATCCTTGAAGGATGATAGTCCTTTTCAGGAATGTCCTTAAAGGACGATAGTCCTTTTCAGGAATGTCCTTGAAGGACGATAGTCCTTTTCAGGAATATACTTAAAGAAGAATAGTCCTTTTCAGGAATATCCTTGAAGGACAATTGTCCTTTTTAGGAATATCCTTGAAGGACGATAGTCCTTTTCAGGAATATCCTTGAAGGACAATTGTCCTTTTCAGGAATATCCTTGAAGGACGATAGTTCTTTTCGGTAATGTCCTTGAAGGACGATAGTCCTTTTCAAGAATATCCTTGAAGGACAATAGTCCTTTTCAGAAAAATCCTTAAAGGAAGATAGTACTTTTCAGGAATATCCTTGAAGGACGATAGTCCTTTTCAGCAATATCCTTGAAGAACGATAGTCCTTTTCAGGAATATCCTTAAAGAATGACAGTCATTTTCAGGAATATCCTTGAAGGATGAGTCCTTTTCAGCAATATCCTTGAAGGACAATAGTCTTTTTCAGGAATGTCCTTGAAGGAAGATAGTCCTTTTCAGGAATATCCTTGAAGGACGATAGTCCTTTTCAGGAATATCCTTAAAGATCGATAGTCCTATTCAGGAATATCCTTGAAGGATAAGTCCTTTTCAGGAATATCCTTAAAGGACGATAGTCCTTTTCAGGAATATCATTAAAGGACGATAGTCCTTTTCAGGAATGTCCTTCAAGGACGATAGTCCTTTTCAGGAATATCCTTGAAGGACGATAGCCTTTTTCAGGAATATCCTTGAAGGACAATAGTACTTTTCAGGAATATCGTTGAAGGACAATAGTCCTTTTCAGGAAAATCCTTGGAGGATGAATGTCCTTTTCAGGAATATCCTTGAAGGATGATAGTCCTTTTCAGGAATATCCGTAAAGGACAATAGTCCTTTTCAGAAAAATCCTTAAAGGAAGATAGTACTTTTCAGGAATATTCTTGAAGGACGATAGTCATTTTCAGGAATATCCTTGAAGGAAGATAGTATTTTTCAGGAATATTCTTGAAGGACGATAGTCATTTTCAGGAATATCCTTAAAGGAAAATAGTCCTTTTCAGCAAAATCCGTGAAGGACAATAGTCATTTTCAGGAATATCCTTGAAGGATGATAGTCCTTTTCAGCAATATCCTTGAAGGACGATAGTCCTTTTCACGAATGTCCTTAAAAGACGATAGTCCTTTTCAGGAATATCCTTGAAGGACGATAGTCCTTTTCAGGAATGTCCTTGAAGGACGATAGTCCTTTTCAGCAATATCCTTGAAGGACGATAGTCCTTTTCAGGAATATCCTTAAAGAATGATAGTCATTTTCAGGAATATCCTTGAAGGATGAGTCCTTTTCAGCAATATCCTTGAAGGACAATAGTCTTTTTCAGGAATGTCCTTGAAGGAAGATAGTCCTTTTCAGGAATATCCTTGAAGGACGATAGTCCTTTTCAGGAATATCCTTAAAGATCGATAGTCCTATTCAGGAATATCCTTGAAGGATAAGTCCTTTTCAGCAATATCCTTGAAGGACAATAGTCTTTTTCAGGAATGTCCTTGAAAGACAATAGTCCTTTTCAGAAAAATCCTTAAAGGAAGATAGTACTTTTCAGGAATATTCTTGAAGGACGATAGTCATTTTCAGGAAAATCCTTAAAGGAAAATAGTCCTTTTCAGCAAAATCCTTGAAAGACAATAGTCATTTTCAGGAATATCCTTGAAGGAAGATAGTCCTTCTCAGCAATATCCTTGAAGGACGATAGTCCTTTTCACGAATGTCCTTAAAAGACGATAGTCCTTTTCAGGAATATCCTTGAAGGACGATAGTCCTTTTCAGGACTGTCCTTGAAGGACGACAGTCCTTTTCAGCAATAGCCTTGAAGGACGATAGTCCTTTTCAGGAATATCCTTAAAGGAAAATAGTCCTTTTCAGCAAAATCCTTAAAGAACAATAGTCATTTTCAGGAATATCCTTGAAGGAAGATAGTCCTTTTCAGCAATATCCTTGAAGGACGATAGTCCTTTTTACGAATGTCCTTAAAGGACGATAGTCCTTTACAGGAATATCCTTGAAGGATGATAGTCCTTTTCAGGAATGTCCTTAAAGGACGATAGTCCTTTTCAGGAATGTCCTTGAAGGACGATAGTCCTTTTCAGGAATATACTTAAAGAAGAATAGTCCTTTTCAGGAATATCCTTGAAGGACAATTGTCCTTTTTAGGAATATCCTTGAAGGACGATAGTCCTTTTCAGGAATATCCTTGAAGGACAATTGTCCTTTTCAGGAATATCCTTGAAGGACGATAGTTCTTTTCGGTAATGTCCTTGAAGGACGATAGTCCTTTTCAAGAATATCCTTGAAGGACAATAGTCCTTTTCAGAAAAATCCTTAAAGGAAGATAGTACTTTTCAGGAATATTCTTGAAGGACGATAGTCATTTTCAGGAATATCCTTGAAGGAAGATAGTCCTTTTCAGCAATATCCTTGAAGGACGATAGTCCTTTTCACGAATGTCCTTAAAAGACGATAGTCCTTTTCAGGAATATCCTTGAAGGACGATAGTCCTTTTCAGGAATGTCCTTGAAGGACGATAGTCCTTTTCAGCAATATCCTTGAAGGACGATAGTCCTTTTCAGGAATATTCTTAAAGAATGACAGTCATTTTCAGGAATATCCTTGAAGGATGAGTCCTTTTCAGCAATATCCTTGAAGGACAATAGTCTTTTTCAGGAATGTCCTTGAAGGAAGATAGTCCTTTTCAGGAATATCCTTGAAGGACGATAGTCCTTTTCAGGAATATCCTTAAAGATCGATAGTCCTATTCAGGAATATCCTTGAAGGATAAGTCCTTTTCAGGAATATCCTTAAAGGACGATAGTCCTTTTCAGGAATATCATTAAAGGACGATAGTCCTTTTCAGGAATATCCTTCAAGGACGATAGTCCTTTTCAGGAATATCCTTGAAGGACGATAGCCTTTTTCAGGAATATCCTTGAAGGACAATAGTACTTTTCAGGAATATCGTTGAAGGACAATAGTCCTTTTCAGGAAAATCCTTGGATGATGAATGTCCTTTTCAGGAATATCCTTGAAGGATGATAGTCCTTTTCAGGAATATCCGTAAAGGACAATAGTCCTTTTCAGGAATGTCCTTAAAGGAAGATAGTCCTTTTCAGCAATATCCTTGAAGGACGAGTCCTTTTCACGAATGTCCTTAAAGGTCGATAGTCCTTTTCAGGAATATCCTTGAAGGACGATAGTCCTTTTCAGGAATATCCTTGAAGGACAATTGTCCTTTTCAGGAATATCCTTGAAGGACGATAGTCCTTTTCAGGAATATCCTTGAAGGACGATAGTCCTTTTCAGGAATATCCTTGAAGGACGATAGTCCTTTTCAGGAATATCCTTGAAGGATGAGTCCTTTTCAGCAATATCCTTGAACGACAATAGTCTTTTTCAGGAATATCCTTGAAGAACAATAGTCCTTTTCAGGAAAATCCTTGACGGATGAATGTCCTTTTCAGGAATATCCTTGAAGGGTGATAGTCCTTTTCAGGAATATCCGTAAAGGACAATAGTCCTTTTCAGGAATATCCTTGAAGGACGATAGTCCTTTTCAGGAATATCCTTGAAGGACAATTGTCCTTTTCAGAAATATCCTTGAAGGAAGATAGTACTTTTCAGGAATATTCTTGAAGGACGATATTCATTTTCAGGAATATCCTTAAAGGAAAATAGTCCTTTTCAGCAAAATCCTTAAAGAACAATAGTCATTTTCAGGAATATCCTTGAAGGAAGATAGTCCTTTTCAGCAATATCCTTGAAGGACGATAGTCCTTTTTACGAATGTCCTTAAAGGACGATAGTCCTTTACAGGAATATCCTTGAAGGATGATAGTCCTTTTCAGGAATGTCCTTAAAGGACGATAGTCCTTTTCAGGAATGTCCTTGAAGGACGATAGTCCTTTTCAGGAATATACTTAAAGAAGAATAGTCCTTTTCAGGAATATCCTTGAAGGACAATTGTCCTTTTCAGGAATATCCTTGAAGGACGATAGTCCTTTTCAGGAATATCCTTGAAGGACAATTGTCCTTTTCAGGAATATCCTTGAAGGACGATAGTTCTTTTCGGTAATGTCCTTGAAGGACGATAGTCCTTTTCAAGAATATCCTTGAAGGACAATAATCCTTTTCAGAAACATCCTTGAAGGAAGATAGTACTTTTCAGGAATATTCTTGAAGGACGATATTCATTTTCAGGAATATCCTTAAAGGAAAATAGTCCTTTTCAGCAAAATCCTTAAAGAACAATAGTCATTTTCAGGAATATCCTTGAAGGAAGATAGTCCTTTTCAGCAATATCCTTGAAGGACGATAGTCCTTTTTACGAATGTCCTTAAAGGACGATAGTCCTTTACAGGAATATCCTTGAAGGATGATAGTCCTTTTCAGGAATGTCCTTAAAGGACGATAGTCCTTTTCAGGAATGTCCTTGAAGGACGATAGTCCTTTTCAGGAATATACTTAAAGAAGAATAGTCCTTTTCAGGAATATCCTTGAAGGACAATTGTCCTTTTCAGGAATATCCTTGAAGGACGATAGTCCTTTTCAGGAATATCCTTGAAGGACAATTGTCCTTTTCAGGAATATCCTTGAAGGACGATAGTTCTTTTCGGTAATGTCCTTGAAGGACGATAGTCCTTTTCAAGAATATCCTTGAAGGACAATAGTCCTTTTCAGAAAAATCCTTAAAGGAAGATAGTACTTTTCAGGAATATTCTTGAAGGACGATAGTCATTTTCAGGAATATCCTTGAAGGAAGATAGTCCTTTTCAGCAATATCCTTGAAGGACGATAGTCCTTTTCACGAATGTCCTTAAAAGACGATAGTCCTTTTCAGGAATATCCTTGAAGGACGATAGTCCTTTTCAGGAATGTCCTTGAAGGACGATAGTCCTTTTCAGCAATATCCTTGAAGGACGATAGTCCTTTTCAGGAATATCCTTAAAGAATAATAGTCATTTTCAGGAATATCCTTGAAGGATGAGTCCTTTTCAGCAATATCCTTGAAGGACAATAGTCTTTTTCAGGAATGTCCTTGAAGGACGATAGTCCTTTTCAGGAATATCCTTGAAGGACGATAGTCCTTTTCAGGAATATCCTTAAAGATCGATAGTCCTATTCAGGAATATCCTTGAAGGATAAGTCCTTTTCAGGAATATCCTTAAAGGACGATAGTCCTTTTCAGGAATATCATTAAAGGACGATAGTCCTTTTCAGAAATATCCTTCAAGGACGATAGTCCTTTTCAGGAATATCCTTGAAGGACGATAGCCTTTTTCAGGAATATCCTTGAAGGACAATAGTACTTTTCAGGAATATCGTTGAAGGACAATAGTCCTTTTCAGGAAAATCCTTGGAGGATGAATGTCCTTTTCAGGAATATCCTTGAAGGATGATAGTCCTTATCAGGAATATCCGTAAAGGACAATAGTCCTTTTCAGGAATGTCCTTAAAGGAAGATAGTCCTTTTTAGCAATATCCTTGAAGGACGAGTCCTTTTCACGAATGTCCTTAAAGGTCGATAGTCCTTTTCAGGAATATCCTTGAAGGACGATAGTCCTTTTCAGGAATATCCTTGAAGGACAATTGTCCTTTTCAGGAATATCCTTGAAGGACGATAGTCCTTTTTGGGAATGTCCTTGAAGGACGATAGTCCTTTCAAGAATATCCTTGAAGGACAATAGTCCTTTTGAGAAAAATCCTTGAAGGAAGATAGTACTTTTCAGGAATATTCTTGAAGGACGATATTCATTTTCAGGAATATCCTTAAAGGAAAATAGTCCTTTTCAGCAAAATCCTTAAAGAACAATAGTCATTTTCAGGAATATCCTTGAAGGAAGATACTCCTTTTCAGCAATATCCTTGAAGGACGATAGTCCTTTTCACGAATGTCCTTAAAGGACGATAGTCCTTTACAGGAATATCCTTGAAGGACGATAGTCCTTTTCAGGAATGTTTTTAAAGGACGATAGTCCTTTTCAGGAATGTCCTTGAATGACGATAGTCCTTTTCAGGAATATACTTAAAGAATGATAGTCATTTTCAGGAATATCCTTAAAGGATGAGTCCTTTTCAGCAATATCCTTGAAGGACAATAGTCTTTTTCAGGAATGTCCTTGAAGGAAGATAGTCCTTTTCAGGAATGTCCTTGAAGGACGATAGTCCTTTTCAGGAATATCCTTAAAGAACGATAGTCCTATTCAGGAATATCCTTGA
This sequence comes from Leucoptera coffeella, assembly GCA_030578115.1. Classification (NCBI taxonomy): domain Eukaryota; kingdom Metazoa; phylum Arthropoda; class Insecta; order Lepidoptera; family Lyonetiidae; genus Leucoptera; species Leucoptera coffeella. Next base: position 51,683 of record JAMBLF010001504.1, read on the forward strand.
AGGATAAGTCCTTTTCAGGAATATCCTTAAAGGACGATAGTCCTTTTCAGGAATATCCTTGAAGGACGATAGTCCTTTTCAGGAATATCCTTGAAGGATGAGCCCTTTTCAGCAATATCCTTGAACGACAATAGTCTTTTTCAGGAATATCCTTGAAGGACAATAGTCCTTTTCAGGAATATTCTTGAAGGACGATATTCATTTTCAGGAATATCCTTAAAGGAAAATAGTCCTTTTCAGCAAAATCCTTAAAGAACAATAGTCATTTTCAGGAATATCCTTGAAGGAAGATAGTCCTTTTCAGCAATATCCTTGAAGGACGATAGTCCTTTTTACGAATGTCCTTAAAGGACGATAGTCCTTTACAGGAATATCCTTGAAGGATGATAGTCCTTTTCAGGAATGTCCTTAAAGGACGATAGTCCTTTTCAGGAATGTCCTTGAAGGACGATAGTCCTTTTCAGGAATATACTTAAAGAAGAATAGTCCTTTTCAGGAATATCCTTGAAGGACAATTGTCCTTTTCAGGAATATCCTTGAAGGACGATAGTCCTTTTCAGGAATATCCTTGAAGGACAATTGTCCTTTTCAGGAATATCCTTGAAGGACGATAGTTCTTTTCGGTAATGTCCTTGAAGGACGATAGTCCTTTTCAAGAATATCCTTGAAGGACAATAGTCCTTTTCAGAAAAATCCTTAAAGGAAGATAGTACTTTTCAGGAATATTCTTGAAGGACGATAGTCATTTTCAGGAATATCCTTGAAGGAAGATAGTCCTTTTCAGCAATATCCTTGAAGGACGATAGTCCTTTTCACGAATGTCCTTAAAAGACGATAGTCATTTTCAGGAATATCCTTGAAGGAAGATAGTCCTTTTCAGCAATATCCTTGAAGGACGATAGTCCTTTTCACGAATGTCCTTAAAGGACGATAGTCCTTTACAGGAATATCCTTGAAGGACGATAGTCCTTTTCAGAAATGTCCTTGAAGGACGATAGTCCTTTTCAGGAATATACTTAAAGAATGATAGTCATTTTCAGGAATATCCTTAAAGGATGAGTCCTTTTCAGCAATAACCTTGAAGGACAATAATCTTTTTCAGGAATGTCCTTGAAGGAAGATAGTCCTTTTCAGGAATGTCCTTGAAGGACGATAGTCCTTTTCAGGAATATCCTTAAAGAACGATAGTCCTATTCAGGAATATCCTTGAAGGATAAGTCCTTTTCAGGAATATCCTTAAAGGACGATAGTCCTTTTCAGGAATATCCTTGAAGGACGATAGTCCTTTTCAGGAATATCCTTGAAGGATGAGTCCTTTTCAGCAATATCCTTGAACGACAATAGTCTTTTTCAGGAATATCCTTGAAGGACAATAGTCCTTTTCAGAAATGTCCTTGAAGGACGATAGTCCTTTTCAGGAATATACTTAAAGAATGATAGTCATTTTCAGGAATATCCTTAAAGGATGAGTCCTTTTCAGCAATAACCTTGAAGGACAATAATCTTTTTCAGGAATGTCCTTGAAGGAAGATAGTCCTTTTCAGGAATGTCCTTGAAGGACGATAGTCCTTTTCAGGAATATCCTTAAAGAACGATAGTCCTATTCAGGAATATCCTTGAAGGATAAGTCCTTTTCAGGAATATCCTTAAAGGACGATAGTCCTTTTCAGGAATATCCTTGAAGGACGATAGTCCTTTTCAGGAATATCCTTGAAGGATGAGTCCTTTTCAGCAATATCCTTGAACGACAATAGTCTTTTTCAGGAATATCCTTGAAGGACAATAGTCCTTTTCAGGAAAATCCTTGAAGGATGAATGTCCTTTTCAGGAATATTCTTGAAGGATGATAGTCCTTTTCAGGAATATCCGTAAAGGACAATAGTCCTTTTCAGGAATGTCCTTAAAGGTAGATAGTCCTTTTCAGGAAAATCCTTGAAGGACGATAGTCCTTTTCACGAATGTCCTTAAAGGACGATAGTCCTTTTCAGGAATATCCTTGAAGGACGATAGTCCTTTTCACGAATGTCCTTAAAGGACGATAGTCCTTTTCAGGAATATCCTTGAAGGACGATAGTCCTTTTCAGGAATATCCTTGAAGGACAATAGTCCTTTTCAGGAAAATCCTTGAAGGATGAATGTCCTTTTCAGGAATATTCTTGAAGGATGATAGTCCTTTTCAGGAATATCCGTAAAGGACAATAGTCCTTTTCAGGAATGTCCTTAAAGGTAGATAGTCCTTTTCAGCAATATCCTTGAAGGATGAGTCCTTTTCAGCAATATCCTTGAACGACAATAGTCTTTTTCAGGAATATCCTTGAAGGACAATAGTCCTTTTCAGGAATATTCTTGAAGGACGATATTCATTTTCAGGAATATCCTTAAAGGAAAATAGTCCTTTTCAGGAATATCCTTAAAGGACGATAGTCCTTTTCAGGAATATCCTTGAAGGACGATAGTCCTTTTCAGGAATATCCTTGAAGGATGAGTCCTTTTCAGCAATATCCTTGAACGACAATAGTCTTTTTCAGGAATATCCTTGAAGGACAATAGTCCTTTTCAGGAAAATCCTTGAAGGATGAATGTCCTTTTCAGGAATATTCTTGAAGGATGATAGTCCTTTTCAGGAATATCCGTAAAGGACAATAGTCCTTTTCAGGAATGTCCTTAAAGGTAGATAGTCCTTTTCAGGAAAATCCTTGAAGGACGATAGTCCTTTTCACGAATGTCCTTAAAGGACGATAGTCCTTTTCAGGAATATCCTTGAAGGACGATAGTCCTTTTCACGAATGTCCTTAAAGGACGATAGTCCTTTTCAGGAATATCCTTGAAGGACGATAGTCCTTTTCAGGAATATCCTTGAAGGACAATAGTCCTTTTCAGGAAAATCCTTGAAGGATGAATGTCCTTTTCAGGAATATTCTTGAAGGATGATAGTCCTTTTCAGGAATATCCGTAAAGGACAATAGTCCTTTTCAGGAATGTCCTTAAAGGTAGATAGTCCTTTTCAGCAATATCCTTGAAGGATGAGTCCTTTTCAGCAATATCCTTGAACGACAATAGTCTTTTTCAGGAATATCCTTGAAGGACAATAGTCCTTTTCAGGAATATTCTTGAAGGACGATATTCATTTTCAGGAATATCCTTAAAGGAAAATAGTCCTTTTCAGCAAAATCCTTAAAGAACAATAGTCATTTTCAGGAATATCCTTGAAGGAAGATAGTCCTTTTCAGCAATATCCTTGAAGGACGATAGTCCTTTTTACGAATGTCCTTAAAGGACGATAGTCCTTTACAGGAATATCCTTGAAGGACGATAGTCCTTTTCAGGAATATCCTTGAAGGACAATAGTCCTTTTCAGGAAAATCCTTGAAGGATGAATGTCCTTTTCAGGAATATTCTTGAAGGATGATAGTCCTTTTCAGGAATATCCTTAAAGGACGATAGTCCTTTTCAGGAATATCCTTGAAGGACGATAGTCCTTTTCAGGAATATCCTTGAAGGATGAGTCCTTTTCAGCAATATCCTTGAACGACAATAGTCTTTTTCAGGAATATCCTTGAAGGACAATAGTCCTTTTCAGGAATATTCTTGAAGGACGATATTCATTTTCAGGAATATCCTTAAAGGAAAATAGTCCTTTTCAGCAAAATCCTTAAAGAACAATAGTCATTTTCAGGAATATCCTTGAAGGAAGATAGTCCTTTTCAGCAATATCCTTGAAGGACGATAGTCCTTTTTACGAATGTCCTTAAAGGACGATAGTCCTTTACAGGAATATCCTTGAAGGATGATAGTCCTTTTCAGGAATGTCCTTAAAGGACGATAGTGCTTTTCAGGAATGTCCTTGAAGGACGATAGTCCTTTTCAGGAATATACTTAAAGAAGAATAGTCCTTTTCAGGAATATCCTTGAAGGACAATTGTCCTTTTCAGGAATATCCTTGAAGGACGATAGTCCTTTTCAGGAATATCCTTGAAGGACAATTGTCCTTTTCAGGAATATCCTTGAAGGACGATAGTTCTTTTCGGTAATGTCCTTGAAGGACGATAGTCCTTTTCAAGAATATCCTTGAAGGACAATAGTCCTTTTCAGAAAAATCCTTAAAGGAAGATAGTACTTTTCAGGAATATTCTTGAAGGACGATAGTCATTTTCAGGAATATCCTTGAAGGAAGATAGTCCTTTTCAGCAATATCCTTGAAGGACGATAGTCCTTTTCACGAATGTCCTTAAAAGACGATAGTCATTTTCAGGAATATCCTTGAAGGAAGATAGTCCTTTTCAGCAATATCCTTGAAGGACGATAGTCCTTTTCACGAATGTCCTTAAAGGACGATAGTCCTTTACAGGAATATCCTTGAAGGACGATAGTCCTTTTCAGAAATGTCCTTGAAGGACGATAGTCCTTTTCAGGAATATACTTAAAGAATGATAGTCATTTTCAGGAATATCCTTAAAGGATGAGTCCTTTTCAGCAATAACCTTGAAGGACAATAGTCTTTTTCAGGAATGTCCTTGAAGGAAGATAGTCCTTTTCAGGAATGTCCTTGAAGGACGATAGTCCTTTTCAGGAATATCCTTAAAGAACGATAGTCCTATTCAGGAATATCCTTGAAGGATAAGTCCTTTTCAGGAATATCCTTAAAGGACGATAGTCCTTTTCAGGAATATCCTTGAAGGACGATAGTCCTTTTCAGGAATATCCTTGAAGGATGAGTCCTTTTCAGCAATATCCTTGTACGACAATAGTCTTTTTCAGGAATATCCTTGAAGGACAATAGTCCTTTTCAGGAAAATCCTTGAAGGACGATAGTCCTTTTCACGAATGTCCTTAAAGGACGATAGTCCTTTTCAGGAATATCCTTGAAGGACGATAGTCCTTTTCACGAATGTCCTTAAAGGACGATAGTCCTTTTCAGGAATATCCTTGAAGGACGATAGTCCTTTTCAGGAATATCCTTGAAGGACAATAGTCCTTTTCAGGAAAATCCTTGAAGGATGAATGTCCTTTTCAGGAATATTCTTGAAGGATGATAGTCCTTTTCAGGAATATCCGTAAAGGACAATAGTCCTTTTCAGGAATGTCCTTAAAGGTAGATAGTCCTTTTCAGCAATATCCTTGAAGGACGATAGTCCTTTTCACGAATGTCCTTAAAGGACGATAGTCCTTTTCAGCAATATCCTTGAAAGACAATAGTCCATTTTAGGAATATCCTTGAAGGACGATAGTCCTTTTCAGGAATATTCTTGAAGGACAATAGTCCTTTTCAGAAAAAACCTTGAAGGAAGATAGTCCTTTTCAGGAATATCCTTGAAGGACGATAGTCCTTTTCACGAATGCCCTTAAAGGACGAGAGTCCTTTTCAGGAATATCCTTGAAGGACGATAGTACTTTTCAGGAATATCCTTGGAGGACAATAGTCCTTTTCAGGAATATCCTTGAAGGACGATAGTCCTTTTCACGAATGTCCTTAAAGGACGATAGTCCTTTTCAGGAATATCCTTAAAGGACGATAGTCCTTTTCAGGAATGTCCTTGAAGGATAAGTCCTTTTCAGGAATATCCTTAAAGCAAAATAGTCCTTTTCAGCAAAATCCTTGAAGGACGATAGTCCTTTTCAGGAATATCCTTAAAGGACGATAGTCGTTTTCAGGAATATCCTTAAAGAATGATAGTCATTTTCAGGAATATCCTTTAAGGATGAAAGTCCTTTTCAGGAATGTCCTTGAAGGTCGATAGTCCCTTACAGGAATATCCTTGAAGGAAAATAGTCCTTTCCAGCAAAATCCTTGAAGGACGATAGTCCTTTTCAGGAATATCATTGAAGGACGATAGTCCTTTTCAGGAATGTCCTTGAAGGACGATAGTCCTTTTCAGGAATATCCTTAAAGAACGATAGTCCTATTCAAGAATATCCTTGAAGGACGATAGTCCTTTTTAGGAATATCCTTGAAGGACGAAAGTCCTTTTCAGGAATGTCCTTGAAGGTCGATAGTCCTTTACAGGAATATCCTTGAAGAAAAATAGTCCTTTCCAGCAAAATCCTTGAAGGACGATAGTCCTTTTCAGGAATATCATTGAAGGACGATAGTCCTTTTCAGGAATGTCCTTGAAGGACGATAGTCCTTTTCAGGAATATCCTTAAAGAATGATAGTCATTTTCAGGAATATCCTTGAAATATGAGTCCTTTTCAGCAATATCCTTAAAGAATGATAGTCATTTTCAGGAACATCCTTGAAATATGAGTCCTTTTCAGCAATATCCTTGAAGGACGATAGTCCTTTTCAGGAACATCTCTAAAGGACAATAGTTCTTTTCAGGAATGTCCTTAAAGGACGATAGTCCTTTTCAGGAATATCCTTGAAGGACGATAGTCCTTTTCAGGAATATCCTTGAAGGACAATAGTCTTTTTCAGGAATGTCCTTAAAGGAAGATAGTCCTTTTCAGGAATGTCCTTGAGGGACGATAGTCCTTTTCAGGAATATCCTTAAAGAACGATAGTCCTATTCAGGAATATCCTTGAAGGATAAGTCCTTTTCAGGAATATCCTTAAAGGACGATAGTCCTTTTCAGGAATATCATTAAAGGACGATAGTACTTTTCAGGAATATCCTTGAAGGACAATAGTCCTTTTCAGGAAAATCCTTGAAGGATGAATGTCCTTTTCAGGAATATCCTTGAAGGATGATAGTCCTTTTCAGGAATATCCGTAAAGGACAATAGTCCTTTTCAGGAATGTCCTTAAAGGAAGATAGTTATTTTCAGCAATATCCTTGAGGGACGATAGTCCTTTTCACGAATGTCCTTAAAGGACGATAGTCCTTTTCTGGAATATCCTTGAAGGATGATAGTCCTATTCGGGAATGTCCTTTAAGGACGATAGTCCTTTTCGGGAATGTCCTTGAAGGACGATAGTCCTTTTCAGAAAAATCCTGGAAGGAAGATAGTACTTTTCAGGAATATCCTTGAAGGACGATAGTCATTTTCAGGAATATCCTTAAAGGAAAATAGTCCTTTTCAGCAAAATCCTTGAAGGACAATAGTCATTTTCAGGAATATCCTTGAAGGAAGATAGTCCTTTTCAGGAATATCCTTGAAGGACGATAGTCCTTTTCAGGAATATCCTTAAGGAATGATAGTCATTTTCAGGAATATCCTTGAAGAACAATAGTCCTTTTCAGAAAAATCCTTGAAGGACGATAGTCCTTTTCAGGAATATCCTTGAAGGATAAGTCCTTTTCAGGAATATCCTTAAAGCAAAATAGTCCTTTTCAGCAAAATCCTTGAAGGACGATAGTCCTTTTCAGGAATATCCTTAAGGAATGATAGTCATTTTCAGGAATATCCTTGAAGGATGAATCCTTTTCAGCAATATCCTTGAAGGACAATAATCTTTTTCAGGAATGTCCTTGAAGGACGATGGTCCTTTTCAGGAATATCATTGAAGGACGATAGTCCTTTTCAGGAATGTCCTTGAAGGACGATAGTCCTTTTCAGGAATATCCTTAAAGAACGATAGTCCTATTCAAGAATATCCTTGAAGGACGATAGTCCTTTTTAGGAATATCCTTGAAGGACGAAAGTCCTTTTCAGGAATGTACTTGAAGGTCGATAGTCCTTTACAGGAATATCCTTGAAGAAAAATAGTCCTTTCCAGCAAAATCCTTGAAGGACGATAGTCCTTTTCAGGAATATCATTGAAGGACGATAGTCCTTTTCAGGAATGTCCTTGAAGGACGATAGTCCTTTTCAGGAATATCCTTAAAGAATGATAGTCATTTTCAGGAATATCCTTGAAATATGAGTCCTTTTCAGCAATATCCTTAAAGAATGATAGTCATTTTCAGGAACATCCTTGAAATATGAGTCCTTTTCAGCAATATCCTTGAAGGACGATAGTCCTTTTCAGGAACATCTCTAAAGGTTAATAGTTCTTTTCAAGAATATCCTTGAAGGACGATAGTCCTTTTCAGGAATATCCTTAAAAAACGATAGTCCTTTTCAGGAATATCCTTGAAGGACGATAGTCCTTTTCAGGAATGTCCTTGAATGACAATAGTACTTTTTAGGAATGTCCTTAAAGGACGATAGTCCTTTTCAGGAATATCCTTGAAGGACGATAGTCCTTTTCAGGAATGTCCTTGAAGGACAATAGTCTTTTTCAGGAATGTCCTTAAAGGAAGATAGTCCTTTTCAGGAATGTCCTTGAGGGACGATAGTCCTTTTCAGGAATATCCTTAAAGAACGATAGTCCTATTCAGGAATATCCTTGAAGGATAAGTCCTTTTCAGGAATATCATTAAAGGACGATAGTACTTTTCTGGAATATCCTTGAAGGACAATAGTCCTTTTCAGGAAAATCCTTGAAGGATGAATGTCCTTTTCAGGAATATCCTTGAAGGATGATAGTCCTTTTCAGGAATATCCGTAAAGGACAATAGTCCTTTTCAGGAATGTCCTTAAAGGAAGATAGTTATTTTCAGCAATATCCTTGAGGGACGATAGTCCTTTTCACGAATGTCCTTAAAGGACGATAGTCCTTTTCTGGAATATCCTTGAAGGATGATAGTCCTTTTCGGGAATGTCCTTTAAGGACGATAGTCCTTTTCGGGAATGTCCTTGAAGGACGATAGTCCTTTTCAGAAAAATCCTGGAAGGAAGATAGTACTTTTCAGGAATATCCTTGAAGGACGATAGTCATTTTCAGGAATATCCTTAAAGGAAAATAGTCCTTTTCAGCAAAATCCTTGAAGGACAATAGTCATTTTCAGGAATATCCTTGAAGGAAGATAGTCCTTTTCAGGAATATCCTTGAAGGACGATAGTCCTTTTCAGGAATATCCTTAAGGAATGATAGTCATTTTCAGGAATATCCTTGAAGAACAATAGTCCTTTTCAGAAAAATCCTTGAAGGACGATAGTCCTTTTCAGGAATATCCTTGAAGGATAAGTCCTTTTCAGGAATATCCTTAAAGCAAAATAGTCCTATTCAGCAAAATCCTTGAAGGACGATAGTCCTTTTCAGGAATATCCTTAAGGAATGATAGTCATTTTCAGGAATATCCTTGAAGGACAATAATCTTTTTCAGGAATGTCCTTGAAGGACGATGGTCCTTTTCAGGAATATCATTGAAGGACGATAGTCCTTTTCAGGAATGTCCTTGAAGGACGATAGTCCTTTTCAGGAATATCCTTAAAGAACGATAGTCCTATACAAGAATATCCTTGAAGGACGATAGTCCTTTTTAGGAATATCCTTGAAGGACGAAAGTCCTTTTCAGGAATGTCCTTGAAGGTCGATAGTCCTTTACAGGAATATCCTTGAAGAAAAACAGTCCTTTCCAGCAAAATCCTTGAAGGACGATAGTCCTTTTCAGGAATATCATTGAAGGACGATAGTCCTTTTCAGGAATGTCCTTGAAGGACGATAGTCCTTTTCAGGAATATCCTTAAAGAATGATAGTCATTTTCAGGAATATCCTTGAAATATGAGTCCTTTTCAGCAATATCCTTAAAGAATGATAGTCATTTTCAGGAACATCCTTGAAATATGAGTCCTTTTCAGCAATATCCTTGAAGGACGATAGTCCTTTTCAGGAACATCTCTAAAGGTTAATAGTTCTTTTCAAGAATATCCTTGAAGGACGATAGTCCTTTTCAGGAATATCCTTAAAAAACGATAGTCCTTTTCAGGAATATCCTTGAAGGACGATAGTCCTTTTCAGGAATGTCCTTGAATGACAATAGTACTTTTTAGGAATGTCCTTAAAGGACGATAGTCCTTTTCAGGAATATCCTTGAAGGACGATAGTCCTTTTCAGGAATGTCCTTAAAGGAAGATAGTTATTTTCAGCAATATCCTTGAGGGACGATAGTCCTTTTCACGAATGTCCTTAAAGGACGATAGTCCTTTTCTGAAATATCCTTGAAGGATGATAGTCCTTTTCGGGAATGTCCTTTAAGGACGATAGTCCTTTTCGGGAATGTCCTTGAAGGACGATAGTCCTTTTCAGAAAAATCCTGGAAGGAAGATAGTACTTTTCAGGAATATCCTTGAAGGACGATAGTCATTTTCAGGAATATCCTTAAAGGAAAATAGTCCTTTTCAGCAAAATCCTTGAAGGACAATAGTCTTTTTCAGGAATGTCCTTAAAGGAAGATAGTCCTTTTCAGGAATGTCCTTGAAGGACGATAGTCCTTTTCAGGAATATACTTAAAGAAGAATAGTCCTTTTCAGGAATATCCTTGAAGGACAATTGTCCTTTTCAGGAATATCCTTGAAGGACGATAGTCCTTTTCAGGAATATCCTTGAAGGACAATTGTCCTTTTCAGGAATATCCTTGAAGGACGATAGTTCTTTTCGGTAATGTCCTTGAAGGACGATAGTCCTTTTCAAGAATATCCTTGAAGGACAATAGTCCTTTTCAGAAAAATCCTTAAAGGAAGATAGTACTTTTCAGGAATATTCTTGAAGGACGATAGTCATTTTCAGGAATATCCTTGAAGGAAGATAGTCCTTTTCAGCAATATCCTTGAAGGACGATAGTCCTTTTCACGAATGTCCTTAAAAGACGATAGTCATTTTCAGGAATATCCTTGAAGGAAGATAGTCCTTTTCAGCAATATCCTTGAAGGACGATAGTCCTTTTCACGAATGTCCTTAAAGGACGATAGTCCTTTACAGGAATATCCTTGAAGGACGATAGTCCTTTTCAGAAATGTCCTTGAAGGACGATAGTCCTTTTCAGGAATATACTTAAAGAATGATAGTCATTTTCAGGAATATCCTTAAAGGATGAGTCCTTTTCAGCAATAACCTTGAAGGACAATAGTCTTTTTCAGGAATGTCCTTGAAGGAAGATAGTCCTTTTCAGGAATGTCCTTGAAGGACGATAGTCCTTTTCAGGAATATCCTTAAAGAACGATAGTCCTATTCAGGAATATCCTTGAAGGATAAGTCCTTTTCAGGAATATCCTTAAAGGACGATAGTCCTTTTCAGGAATATCCTTGAAGGACGATAGTCCTTTTCAGGAATATCCTTGAAGGATGAGTCCTTTTCAGCAATATCCTTGAACGACAATAGTCTTTTTCAGGAATATCCTTGAAGGACAATAGTCCTTTTCAGGAAAATCCTTGAAGGACGATAGTCCTTTTCACGAATGTCCTTAAAGGACGATAGTCCTTTTCAGGAATATCCTTGAAGGACGATAGTCCTTTTCACGAATGTCCTTAAAGGACGATAGTCCTTTTCAGGAATATCCTTGAAGGACGATAGTCCTTTTCAGGAATATCCTTGAAGGACAATAGTCCTTTTCAGGAAAATCCTTGAAGGATGAATGTCCTTTTCAGGAATATTCTTGAAGGATGATAGTCCTTTTCAGGAATATCCGTAAAGGACAATAGTCCTTTTCAGGAATGTCCTTAAAGGTAGATAGTCCTTTTCAGCAATATCCTTGAAGGATGAGTCCTTTTCAGCAATATCCTTGAACGACAATAGTCTTTTTCAGGAATATCCTTGAAGGACAATAGTCCTTTTCAGGAATATTCTTGAAGGACGATATTCATTTTCAGGAATATCCTTAAAGGAAAATAGTCCTTTTCAGCAAAATCCTTAAAGAACAATAGTCATTTTCAGGAATATCCTTGAAGGAAGATAGTCCTTTTCAGCAATATCCTTGAAGGACGATAGTCCTTTTTACGAATGTCCTTAAAGGACGATAGTCCTTTACAGGAATATCCTTGAAGGACGATAGTCCTTTTCAGGAATATCCTTGAAGGACAATAGTCCTTTTCAGGAAAATCCTTGAAGGATGAATGTCCTTTTCAGGAATATACTTAAAGAAGAATAGTCCTTTTCAGGAATATCCTTAAAGGACGATAGTCCTTTTCAGGAATATCCTTGAAGGACGATAGTCCTTTTCAGGAATATCCTTGAAGGATGAGTCCTTTTCAGCAATATCCTTGAACGACAATAGTCTTTTTCAGGAATATCCTTGAAGGACAATAGTCCTTTTCAGGAATATTCTTGAAGGACGATATTCATTTTCAGGAATATCCTTAAAGGAAAATAGTCCTTTTCAGCAAAATCCTTAAAGAACAATAGTCATTTTCAGGAATATCCTTGAAGGAAGATAGTCCTTCTCAGCAATATCCTTGAAGGACGATAGTCCTTTTTACGAATGTCCTTAAAGGACGATAGTCCTTTACAGGAATATCCTTGAAGGACGATAGTCCTTTTCAGAAATGTCCTTGAAGGACGATAGTCCTTTTCAGGAATATACTTAAAGAATGATAGTCATTTTCAGGAATATCCTTAAAGGATGAGTCCTTTTCAGCAATAACCTTGAAGGACAATAGTCTTTTTCAGGAATGTCCTTGAAGGAAGATAGTCCTTTTCAGGAATGTCCTTGAAGGACGATAGTCCTTTTCAGGAATATCCTTAAAGAACGATAGTCCTATTCAGGAATATCCTTGAAGGATAAGTCCTTTTCAGGAATATCCTTAAAGGACGATAGTCCTTTTCAGGAATATCCTTGAAGGACGATAGTCCTTTTCAGGAATATCCTTGAAGGATGAGTCCTTTTCAGCAATATCCTTGAACGACAATAGTCTTTTTCAGGAATATCCTTGAAGGACAATAGTCCTTTTCAGGAAAATCCTTGAAGGACGATAGTCCTTTTCACGAATGTCCTTAAAGGACGATAGTCCTTTTCAGGAATATCCTTGAAGGACGATAGTCCTTTTCACGAATGTCCTTAAAGGACGATAGTCCTTTTCAGGAATATCCTTGAAGGACGATAGTCCTTTTCAGGAATATCCTTGAAGGACAATAGTCCTTTTCAGGAAAATCCTTGAAGGATGAATGTCCTTTTCAGGAATATTCTTGAAGGATGATAGTCCTTTTCAGGAATATCCGTAAAGGACAATAGTCCTTTTCAGGAATGTCCTTAAAGGTAGATAGTCCTTTTCAGCAATATCCTTGAAGGATGAGTCCTTTTCAGCAATATCCTTGAACGACAATAGTCTTTTTCAGGAATATCCTTGAAGGACAATAGTCCTTTTCAGGAATATTCTTGAAGGACGATATTCATTTTCAGGAATATCCTTAAAGGAAAATAGTCCTTTTCAGCAAAATCCTTAAAGAACAATAGTCATTTTCAGGAATATCCTTGAAGGAAGATAGTCCTTTTCAGCAATATCCTTGAAGGACGATAGTCCTTTTTACGAATGTCCTTAAAGGACGATAGTCCTTTACAGGAATATCCTTGAAGGACGATAGTCCTTTTCAGGAATATCCTTGAAGGACAATAGTCCTTTTCAGGAAAATCCTTGAAGGATGAATGTCCTTTTCAGGAATATACTTAAAGAAGAATAGTCCTTTTCAGGAATATCCTTAAAGGACGATAGTCCTTTTCAGGAATATCCTTGAAGGACGATAGTCCTTTTCAGGAATATCCTTGAAGGATGAGTCCTTTTCAGCAATATCCTTGAACGACAATAGTCTTTTTCAGGAATATCCTTGAAGGACAATAGTCCTTTTCAGGAATATTCTTGAAGGACGATATTCATTTTCAGGAATATCCTTAAAGGAAAATAGTCCTTTTCAGCAAAATCCTTAAAGAACAATAGTCATTTTCAGGAATATCCTTGAAGGAAGATAGTCCTTCTCAGCAATATCCTTGAAGGACGATAGTCCTTTTTACGAATGTCCTTAAAGGACGATAGTCCTTTACAGGAATATCCTTGAAGGATGATAGTCCTTTTCAGGAATGTCCTTAAAGGACGATAGTCCTTTTCAGGAATGTCCTTGAAGGACGATAGTCCTTTTCAGGAATATACTTAAAGAAGAATAGTCCTTTTCAGGAATATCCTTGAAGGACAATTGTCCTTTTCAGGAATATCCTTGAAGGACGATAGTCCTTTTCAGGAATATCCTTGAAGGACAATTGTCCTTTTCAGGAATATCCTTGAAGGACGATAGTTCTTTTCGGTAATGTCCTTGAAGGACGATAGTCCTTTTCAAGAATATCCTTGAAGGACAATAGTCCTTTTCAGAAAAATCCTTAAAGGAAGATAGTACTTTTCAGGAATATTCTTGAAGGACGATAGTCATTTTCAGGAATATCCTTGAAGGAAGATAGTCCTTTTCAGCAATATCCTTGAAGGACGATAGTCCTTTTCACGAATGTCCTTAAAAGACGATAGTCATTTTCAGGAATATCCTTGAAGGAAGATAGTCCTTTTCAGCAATATCCTTGAAGGACGATAGTCCTTTTCACGAATGTCCTTAAAGGACGATAGTCCTTTACAGGAATATCCTTGAAGGACGATAGTCCTTTTCAGAAATGTCCTTGAAGGACGATAGTCCTTTTCAGGAATATACTTAAAGAATGATAGTCATTTTCAGGAATATCCTTAAAGGATGAGTCCTTTTCAGCAATAACCTTGAAGGACAATAGTCTTTTTCAGGAATGTCCTTGAAGGAAGATAGTCCTTTTCAGGAATGTCCTTGAAGGACGATAGTCCTTTTCAGGAATATCCTTAAAGAACGATAGTCCTATTCAGGAATATCCTTGAAGGATAAGTCCTTTTCAGGAATATCCTTAAAGGACGATAGTCCTTTTCAGGAATATCCTTGAAGGACGATAGTCCTTTTCAGGAATATCCTTGAAGGATGAGTCCTTTTCAGCAATATCCTTGTACGACAATAGTCTTTTTCAGGAATATCCTTGAAGGACAATAGTCCTTTTCAGGAAAATCCTTGAAGGACGATAGTCCTTTTCACGAATGTCCTTAAAGGACGATAGTCCTTTTCAGGAATATCCTTGAAGGACGATAGTCCTTTTCACGAATGTCCTTAAAGGACGATAGTCCTTTTCAGGAATATCCTTGAAGGACGATAGTCCTTTTCAGGAATATCCTTGAAGGACAATAGTCCTTTTCAGGAAAATCCTTGAAGGATGAATGTCCTTTTCAGGAATATTCTTGAAGGATGATAGTCCTTTTCAGGAATATCCGTAAAGGACAATAGTCCTTTTCAGGAATGTCCTTAAAGGTAGATAGTCCTTTTCAGCAATATCCTTGAAGGACGATAGTCCTTTTCACGAATGTCCTTAAAGGACGATAGTCCTTTTCAGCAATATCCTTGAAAGACAATAGTCCATTATAGGAATATCCTTGAAGGACGATAGTCCTTTTCAGGAATATTCTTGAAGGACAATAGTCCTTTTCAGAAAAAACCTTGAAGGAAGATAGTCCTTTTCAGGAATATCCTTGAAGGACGATAGTCCTTTTCACGAATGCCCTTAAAGGACGAGAGTCCTTTTCAGGAATATCCTTGAAGGACGATAGTACTTTTCAGGAATATCCTTGGAGGACAATAGTCCTTTTCAGGAATATCCTTGAAGGACGATAGTCCTTTTCACGAATGTCCTTAAAGGACGATAGTCCTTTTCAGGAATATCCTTAAAGGACGATAGTCCTTTTCAGGAATGTCCTTGAAGGATAAGTCCTTTTCAGGAATATCCTTAAAGCAAAATAGTCCTTTTCAGCAAAATCCTTGAAGGACGATAGTCCTTTTCAGGAATATCCTTAAAGGACGATAGTCGTTTTCAGGAATATCCTTAAAGAATGATAGTCATTTTCAGGAATATCCTTTAAGGATGAAAGTCCTTTTCAGGAATGTCCTTGAAGGTCGATAGTCCCTTACAGGAATATCCTTGAAGGAAAATAGTCCTTTCCAGCAAAATCCTTGAAGGACGATAGTCCTTTTCAGGAATATCATTGAAGGACGATAGTCCTTTTCAGGAATGTCCTTGAAGGACGATAGTCCTTTTCAGGAATATCCTTAAAGAACGATAGTCCTATTCAAGAATATCCTTGAAGGACGATAGTCCTTTTTAGGAATATCCTTGAAGGACGAAAGTCCTTTTCAGGAATGTCCTTGAAGGTCGATAGTCCTTTACAGGAATATCCTTGAAGAAAAATAGTCCTTTCCAGCAAAATCCTTGAAGGACGATAGTCCTTTTCAGGAATATCATTGAAGGACGATAGTCCTTTTCAGGAATGTCCTTGAAGGACGATAGTCCTTTTCAGGAATATCCTTACAGAATGATAGTCATTTTCAGGAATATCCTTGAAATATGAGTCCTTTTCAGCAATATCCTTAAAGAATGATAGTCATTTTCAGGAACATCCTTGAAATATGAGTCCTTTTCAGCAATATCCTTGAAGGACGATAGTCCTTTTCAGGAACATCTCTAAAGGACAATAGTTCTTTTCAGGAATGTCCTTAAAGGACGATAGTCCTTTTCAGGAATATCCTTGAAGGACGATAGTCCTTTTCAGGAATATCCTTGAAGGACAATAGTCTTTTTCAGGAATGTCCTTAAAGGAAGATAGTCCTTTTCAGGAATGTCCTTGAGGGACGATAGTCCTTTTCAGGAATATCCTTAAAGAACGATAGTCCTATTCAGGAATATCCTTGAAGGATAAGTCCTTTTCACGAATGTCCTTAAAGGACGATAGTCCTTTTCAGGAATATCCTTGAAGGACGATAGTCCTTTTCAGGAATATCCTTGAAGGACAATAGTCCTTTTCAGGAAAATCCTTGAAGGATGAATGTCCTTTTCAGGAATATTCTTGAAGGATGATAGTCCTTTTCAGGAATATCCGTAAAGGACAATAGTCCTTTTCAGGAATGTCCTTAAAGGTAGATAGTCCTTTTCAGCAATATCCTTGAAGGATGAGTCCTTTTCAGCAATATCCTTGAACGACAATAGTCTTTTTCAGGAATATCCTTGAAGGACAATAGTCCTTTTCAGGAATATTCTTGAAGGACGATATTCATTTTCAGGAATATCCTTAAAGGAAAATAGTCCTTTTCAGGAATATCCTTAAAGGACGATAGTCCTTTTCAGGAATATCCTTGAAGGACGATAGTCCTTTTCAGGAATATCCTTGAAGGATGAGTCCTTTTCAGCAATATCCTTGAACGACAATAGTCTTTTTCAGGAATATCCTTGAAGGACAATAGTCCTTTTCAGGAAAATCCTTGAAGGATGAATGTCCTTTTCAGGAATGTTCTTGAAGGATGATAGTCCTTTTCAGGAATATCCGTAAAGGACAATAGTCCTTTTCAGGAATGTCCTTAAAAGTAGATAGTCCTTTTCAGGAAAATCCTTGAAGGACGATAGTCCTTTTCACGAATGTCCTTAAAGGACGATAGTCCTTTTCAGGAATATCCTTGAAGGACGATAGTCCTTTTCACGAATGTCCTTAAAGGACGATAGTCCTTTTCAGGAATATCCTTGAAGGACGATAGTCCTTTTCAGGAATATCCTTGAAGGACAATAGTCCTTTTCAGGAAAATCCTTGAAGGATGAATGTCCTTTTCAGGAATATTCTTGAAGGATGATAGTCCTTTTCAGGAATATCCGTAAAGGACAATAGTCCTTTTCAGGAATGTCCTTAAAGGTAGATAGTCCTTTTCAGCAATATCCTTGAAGGATGAGTCCTTTTCAGCAATATCCTTGAACGACAATAGTCTTTTTCAGGAATATCCTTGAAGGACAATAGTCCTTTTCAGGAATATTCTTGAAGGACGATATTCATTTTCAGGAATATCCTTAAAGGAAAATAGTCCTTTTCAGCAAAATCCTTAAAGAACAATAGTCATTTTCAGGAATATCCTTGAAGGAAGATAGTCCTTTTCAGCAATATCCTTGAAGGACGATAGTCCTTTTTACGAATGTCCTTAAAGGACGATAGTCCTTTACAGGAATATCCTTGAAGGACGATAGTCCTTTTCAGGAATATCCTTGAAGGACAATAGTCCTTTTCAGGAAAATCCTTGAAGGATGAATGTCCTTTTCAGGAATATTCTTGAAGGATGATAGTCCTTTTCAGGAATATCCTTAAAGGACGATAGTCCTTTTCAGGAATATCCTTGAAGGACGATAGTCCTTTTCAGGAATATCCTTGAAGGATGAGTCCTTTTCAGCAATATCCTTGAACGACAATAGTCTTTTTCAGGAATATCCTTGAAGGACAATAGTCCTTTTCAGGAATATTCTTGAAGGACGATATTCATTTTCAGGAATATCCTTAAAGGAAAATAGTCCTTTTCAGCAAAATCCTTAAAGAACAATAGTCATTTTCAGGAATATCCTTGAAGGAAGATAGTCCTTTTCAGCAATATCCTTGAAGGACGATAGTCCTTTTTACGAATGTCCTTAAAGGACGATAGTCCTTTACAGGAATATCCTTGAAGGATGATAGTCCTTTTCAGGAATGTCCTTAAAGGACGATAGTCCTTTTCAGGAATGTCCTTGAAGGACGATAGTCCTTTTCAGGAATATACTTAAAGAAGAATAGTCCTTTTCAGGAATATCCTTGAAGGACAATTGTCCTTTTCAGGAATATCCTTGAAGGACGATAGTCCTTTTCAGGAATATCCTTGAAGGACAATTGTCCTTTTCAGGAATATCCTTGAAGGACGATAGTTCTTTTCGGTAATGTCCTTGAAGGACGATAGTCCTTTTCAAGAATATCCTTGAAGGACAATAGTCCTTTTCAGAAAAATCCTTAAAGGAAGATAGTACTTTTCAGGAATATTCTTGAAGGACGATAGTCATTTTCAGGAATATCCTTGAAGGAAGATAGTCCTTTTCAGCAATATCCTTGAAGGACGATAGTCCTTTTCACGAATGTCCTTAAAAGACGATAGTCATTTTCAGGAATATCCTTGAAGGAAGATAGTCCTTTTCAGCAATATCCTTGAAGGACGATAGTCCTTTTCACGAATGTCCTTAAAGGACGATAGTCCTTTACAGGAATATCCTTGAAGGACGATAGTCCTTTTCAGAAATGTCCTTGAAGGACGATAGTCCTTTTCAGGAATATACTTAAAGAATGATAGTCATTTTCAGGAATATCCTTAAAGGATGAGTCCTTTTCAGCAATAACCTTGAAGGACAATAGTCTTTTTCAGGAATGTCCTTGAAGGAAGATAGTCCTTTTCAGGAATGTCCTTGAAGGACGATAGTCCTTTTCAGGAATATCCTTAAAGAACGATAGTCCTATTCAGGAATATCCTTGAAGGATAAGTCCTTTTCAGGAATATCCTTAAAGGACGATAGTCCTTTTCAGGAATATCCTTGAAGGACGATAGTCCTTTTCAGGAATATCCTTGAAGGATGAGTCCTTTTCAGCAATATCCTTGTACGACAATAGTCTTTTTCAGGAATATCCTTGAAGGACAATAGTCCTTTTCAGGAAAATCCTTGAAGGACGATAGTCCTTTTCACGAATGTCCTTAAAGGACGATAGTCCGATAGTCCTTTTTTCAGGAATATCCTTGAAGGACGATAGTCCTTTTCACGAATGTCCTTAAAGGACGATAGTCCTTTTCAGGAATATCCTTGAAGAATATCCTTGAAGGACGATAGTCCTTTTCACGAATGTCCTTAAAGGACGATAGTCTTTTCAGGAATATTTGAAGGACAGTCCTTTTCAGGAATATCCTTGAAGGACAATAGTCCTTTTCAGGAAAATCCTTGAAGGATGAATGTCCTTTTCAGGAATATTCTTGAAGGATGATAGTCCTTTTCAGGAATATCCGTAAAGGACAATAGTCCTTTTCAGGAATGTCCTTAAAGGTAGATAGTCCTTTTCAGCAATATCCTTGAAGGACGATAGTCCTTTTCACGAATGTCCTTAAAGGACGATAGTCCTTTTCAGCAATATCCTTGAAAGACAATAGTCCATTTTAGGAATATCCTTGAAGGACGATAGTCCTTTTCAGGAATATTCTTGAAGGACAATAGTCCTTTTCAGAAAAAACCTTGAAGGAAGATAGTCCTTTTCAGGAATATCCTTGAAGGACGATAGTCCTTTTCACGAATGCCCTTAAAGGACGAGAGTCCTTTTCAGGAATATCCTTGAAGGACGATAGTACTTTTCAGGAATATCCTTGGAGGACAATAGTCCTTTTCAGGAATATCCTTGAAGGACGATAGTCCTTTTCACGAATGTCCTTAAAGGACGATAGTCCTTTTCAGGAATATCCTTAAAGGACGATAGTCCTTTTCAGGAATGTCCTTGAAGGATAAGTCCTTTTCAGGAATATCCTTAAAGCAAAATAGTCCTTTTCAGCAAAATCCTTGAAGGACGATAGTCCTTTTCAGGAATATCCTTAAAGGACGATAGTCGTTTTCAGGAATATCCTTAAAGAATGATAGTCATTTTCAGGAATATCCTTTAAGGATGAAAGTCCTTTTCAGGGATGTCCTTGAAGGTCGATAGTCCCTTACAGGAATATCCTTGAAGGAAAATAGTCCTTTCCAGCAAAATCCTTGAAGGACGATAGTCCTTTTCAGGAATATCATTGAAGGACGATAGTCCTTTTCAGGAATGTCCTTGAAGGACGATAGTCCTTTTCAGGAATATCCTTAAAGAACGATAGTCCTATTCAAGAATATCCTTGAAGGACGATAGTCCTTTTTAGGAATATCCTTGAAGGACGAAAGTCCTTTTCAGGAATGTCCTTGAAGGTCGATAGTCCTTTACAGGAATATCCTTGAAGAAAAATAGTCCTTTCCAGCAAAATCCTTGAAGGACGATAGTCCTTTTCAGGAATATCATTGAAGGACGATAGTCCTTTTCAGGAATGTCCTTGAAGGACGATAGTCCTTTTCAGGAATATCCTTAAAGAATGATAGTCATTTTCAGGAATATCCTTGAAATATGAGTCCTTTTCAGCAATATCCTTAAAGAATGATAGTCATTTTCTGGAACATCCTTGAAATATGAGTCCTTTTCAGCAATATCCTTGAAGGACGATAGTCCTTTTCAGGAACATCTCTAAAGGACAATAGTTCTTTTCAGGAATGTCCTTAAAGGACGATAGTCCTTTTCAGGAATATCCTTGAAGGACGATAGTCCTTTTCAGGAATATCCTTGAAGGACAATAGTCTTTTTCAGGAATGTCCTTAAAGGAAGATAGTCCTTTTCAGGAATGTCCTTGAGGGACGATAGTCCTTTTCAGGAATATCCTTAAAGAACGATAGTCCTATTCAGGAATATCCTTGAAGGATAAGTCCTTTTCAGGAATATCCTTAAAGGACGATAGTCCTTTTCAGGAATATCATTAAAGGACGATAGTACTTTTCAGGAATATCCTTGAAGGACAATAGTCCTTTTCAGGAAAATCCTTGAAGGATGAATGTCCTTTTCAGGAATATCCTTGAAGGATGATAGTCCTTTTCAGGAATATCCGTAAAGGACAATAGTCCTTTTCAGGAATGTCCTTAAAGGAAGATAGTTATTTTCAGCAATATCCTTGAGGGACGATAGTCCTTTTCACGAATGTCCTTAAAGGACGATAGTCCTTTTCTGGAATATCCTTGAAGGATGATAGTCCTATTCGGGAATGTCCTTTAAGGACGATAGTCCTTTTCGGGAATGTCCTTGAAGGACGATAGTCCTTTTCAGAAAAATCCTGGAAGGAAGATAGTACTTTTCAGGAATATCCTTGAAGGACGATAGTCATTTTCAGGAATATCCTTAAAGGAAAATAGTCCTTTTCAGCAAAATCCTTGAAGGACAATAGTCATTTTCAGGAATATCCTTGAAGGAAGATAGTCCTTTTCAGGAATATCCTTGAAGGACGATAGTCCTTTTCAGGAATATCCTTAAGGAATGATAGTCATTTTCAGGAATATCCTTGAAGAACAATAGTCCTTTTCAGAAAAATCCTTGAAGGACGATAGTCCTTTTCAGGAATATCCTTGAAGGATAAGTCCTTTTCAGGAATATCCTTAAAGCAAAATAGTCCTTTTCAGCAAAATCCTTGAAGGACGATAGTCCTTTTCAGGAATATCCTTAAGGAATGATAGTCATTTTCAGGAATATCCTTGAAGGATGAATCCTTTTCAGCAATATCCTTGAAGGACAATAATCTTTTTCAGGAATGTCCTTGAAGGACGATGGTCCTTTTCAGGAATATCATTGAAGGACGATAGTCCTTTTCAGGAATGTCCTTGAAGGACGATAGTCCTTTTCAGGAATATCCTTAAAGAACGATAGTCCTATTCAAGAATATCCTTGAAGGACGATAGTCCTTTTTAGGAATATCCTTGAAGGACGAAAGTCCTTTTCAGGAATGTACTTGAAGGTCGATAGTCCTTTACAGGAATATCCTTGAAGAAAAATAGTCCTTTCCAGCAAAATCCTTGAAGGACGATAGTCCTTTTCAGGAATATCATTGAAGGACGATAGTCCTTTTCAGGAATGTCCTTGAAGGACGATAGTCCTTTTCAGGAATATCCTTAAAGAATGATAGTCATTTTCAGGAATATCCTTGAAATATGAGTCCTTTTCAGCAATATCCTTAAAGAATGATAGTCATTTTCAGGAACATCCTTGAAATATGAGTCCTTTTCAGCAATATCCTTGAAGGACGATAGTCCTTTTCAGGAACATCTCTAAAGGTTAATAGTTCTTTTCAAGAATATCCTTGAAGGACGATAGTCCTTTTCAGGAATATCCTTAAAAAACGATAGTCCTTTTCAGGAATATCCTTGAAGGACGATAGTCCTTTTCAGGAATGTCCTTGAATGACAATAGTACTTTTTAGGAATGTCCTTAAAGGACGATAGTCCTTTTCAGGAATATCCTTGAAGGACGATAGTCCTTTTCAGGAATGTCCTTGAAGGACAATAGTCTTTTTCAGGAATGTCCTTAAAGGAAGATAGTCCTTTTCAGGAATGTCCTTGAGGGACGATAGTCCTTTTCAGGAATATCCTTAAAGAACGATAGTCCTATTCAGGAATATCCTTGAAGGATAAGTCCTTTTCAGGAATATCATTAAAGGACGATAGTACTTTTCTGGAATATCCTTGAAGGACAATAGTCCTTTTTCAGGAAAATCCTTGAAGGATGAATGTCCTTTTCAGGAATATCCTTGAAGGATGATAGTCCTTTTCAGGAATATCCGTAAAGGACAATAGTCCTTTTCAGGAATGTCCTTAAAGGAAGATAGTTATTTTCAGCAATATCCTTGAGGGACGATAGTCCTTTTCACGAATGTCCTTAAAGGACGATAGTCCTTTTCTGGAATATCCTTGAAGGATGATAGTCCTTTTCGGGAATGTCCTTTAAGGACGATAGTCCTTTTCGGAATGTCCTTGAAGGACGATAGTCCTTTTCAGAAAAATCCTGGAAGGAAGATAGTACTTTTTCAGGAATATCCTTGAAGGACGATAGTCATTTTCAGGAATATCCTTAAAGGAAAATAGTCCTTTTCAGCAAAATCCTTGAAGGACAATAGTCATTTTCAGGAATATCCTTGAAGGAAGATAGTCCTTTTCAGGAATATCCTTGAAGGACGATAGTCCTTTTCAGGAATATCCTTAAGGAATGATAGTCATTTTCAGGAATATCCTTGAAGAACAATAGTCCTTTTCAGAAAAATCCTTGAAGGACGATAGTCCTTTTCAGGATATCCTTGAAGGATAAGTCCTTTTCAGGAATATCCTTAAAGCAAAATAGTCCTTTTCAGCAAAATCCTTGAAGGACGATAGTCCTTTTCAGGAATATCCTTAAGGAATGATAGTCATTTTCAGGAATATCCTTGAAGGACAATAATCTTTTTCAGGAATGTCCTTGAAGGACGATGGTCCTTTTCAGGAATATCATTGAAGGACGATAAGTCCTTTTCAGGAATGTCCTTGAAGGACGATAGTCCTTTTCAGGAATATCCTTAAAGAACGATAGTCCTATACAAGAATATCCTTGAAGGACGATAGTCCTTTTTAGGAATATCCTTGAAGACGAAAGTCCTTTTCAGGAATGTCCTTGAAGGTCGATAGTCCTTTACAGGAATATCCTTGAAGAAAAACAGTCCTTTCAGCAAAAT
Source organism: Leucoptera coffeella (assembly GCA_030578115.1). NCBI lineage: Eukaryota > Metazoa > Arthropoda > Insecta > Lepidoptera > Lyonetiidae > Leucoptera > Leucoptera coffeella. The sequence continues at coordinate 75,603 of JAMBLF010001504.1, forward strand.
CCTTGAAGGACGATAGTCCTTTTCAGGAATATCATTGAAGGACGATAGTCCTTTTCAGGAATGTCCTTGAAGGACGATAGTCCTTTTCAGGAATATCCTTAAAGAATGATAGTCATTTTCAGGAATATCCTTGAAATATGAGTCCTTTTCAGCAATATCCTTAAAGAATGATAGTCATTTTCAGGAACATCCTTGAAATATGAGTCCTTTTCAGCAATATCCTTGAAGGACGATAGTCCTCTTTTCAGGAACATCTCTAAAGGTTAATAGTTCTTTTCAAGAATATCCTTGAAGGACGATAGTCCTTTTCAGGAATATCCTTAAAAAACGATAGTCCTTTTCAGGAAT